>NIUQ01004108.1:0-14733 GCA_002796945.1 Plectus sambesii
GAATCGACGGACGTCAAATTCGAGTTTCATTTTCTTAGTACCATCTTCCTCAACGATCGGATTGCGGAGACGAAACGCCTCGACGTTAGTAGAAACCGTCGCGACCTCTCCGGCTCTCGTGGGTCGCCATTCGCCTCCCCACCAGTCCCTGAACGGGAAGCCTGAAAGATAATTGTAATGATTTCCGACGGTCTTGCTTATTGTCTGCTTATGTTATTTCCACTTGAACTTGATTTGGAGAGCGTCTAATTTCAACTCTTTGTTCAGTTTGTTTCAAAGAAACTTATTCAGTTCGACTTGAAGTGTTCATGTCACGTGGTGCAGTCATAACGAATGACTAAGAGTCATTTGACCAGTCACGAGGTACTATACTCGACCGACGAGCGATTATGTTTCGACCGATCTCATAATTTAGTGGAGATCGATCGTTGAATAAGCCCACTATGTTGAACCCTTATAGCTCCGACATCAACCCCTAACACCTGCGGGAGAACGGAAATACATTCTCAAATAGAAGGTATTAGGGGTTTTCAAGGCACAATAGCAATAGTACATCACTATGCCCATTAGGGCTTCTTTATGATTGATCCAAATTGATATCGTCCCACGCCATTACGAAAAAGTAGGTTCAACATCTAAGAGTAGTCAGAACAATTAAAACCAATACGTAAAACACGAACTCGGCTGAAAACAAACGAGCGGACAAAGTGAAAGTAACGTTACTTACTAGGCGTTTCCTTGAAAGCTCGATCGAATTGCTTCTCCATCTGACGCACGTGGTCTTCCAGATGATCAAGCGCATACCACCATGGACGACGACCAACCAGCCAACCCCGATTCTGCTGCTTTTGGAGGGTTGCCGGCAGACGTCTGACAATCGCAGCGGTCGGTTGGCGCAACATTTCTTCTCCCTTTCGCTCGATTAGGATATCTGTCGATTTTGCCTGGCGTAGATGCAATTAACGCAATTCCAGTCACCCGACACAACCAACACCTCGATTCGATTACCACCGCACCACACGACCTCTCGCTGGCAGACGCGCTTTTATACTCGTTCACGCGCGATTTCGAGAACCTTCTCGAAGATTGCGTCAGAATGCGCTGTTCGTATTACGCGCGCTAAAATCGCGACGGGGCCCAAATGGCGGGCTGTTCGACCGAGCCAATCTGCTGCTCCTTAGTGACTCACCGCGGCACTTAAGCATGTAACTGACGTTTACCCACTCCGAAGTGCTGTAAAGTTTGAAAATGTGAGTAAGTAAATTGATATTAGGTCAATATTAATTCCAGCTAAAACATTCGAGGTTTTGTGAGCAAATATTTGACTGTTCGAAGACTGTCATTATTGTGAACGTCCTACGCTTTACATATTCTTTCGATCAGATTAAACTGAATACCCCCTTATACAATAATTTTTCATTAAATTTTCGAATGGAGTGAAAATACGCTAAAGGTGGACGTTTTACCAAAGTGTATAAACGTGCTCTACGAGTCCAGGCATTTGTGTGTTTCCAGTATTTGCACTTTTCCAGTATAAATAAAATTAATTAATAACGAGGTCGTGGAAGCTTCACCGCCCACTGCCGACTATAATTTCAGCGACTCAAAAAACTGGGCATCAAATTTACTAAGCAATTCAATATTTCAGCATTACAATCATAAGTCAGTTCTGGCTCGTTGAAAAGGCAGCCTAAAGCCGGAATTTAATTTCCCACACCGCTGTCAGAAACTGTTCCCGCCTCAGTCTTTGATACGGGTCCCAACATTAATGTTTTACTTGAACTCCACCTTTTGCCTC
The DNA here is from genome assembly GCA_002796945.1 of Plectus sambesii. Classification (NCBI taxonomy): domain Eukaryota; kingdom Metazoa; phylum Nematoda; class Chromadorea; order Plectida; family Plectidae; genus Plectus; species Plectus sambesii. The sequence goes on from NIUQ01004108.1 coordinate 1,799, forward strand.
ACAAAAATTGATTAATGAAAGCAACTCTGACCTTTTTAACATTGAATATTAAGATTTTACGCCGACTGTGCAACAGAGTGAGCAAAAAGCGAATTTGGACGTCATTAATTTCTGAATATCATAATTAANGTGGTTGTCGTGCTGGAACGACTATGCTGGCGGGAGGCGCGATTAGTACTCAGTACAATGACTAAAGTGGGTGTTTTCCGTATGATGGTTTATTGTCAGAACAGCTGATCGGGCTGATCGGAAAAACGTACATCCTGGTTCAAAATATGTGCGACTGTGAAAGAAATGTTGTGTATGTGTGCATGTAATTTGCCGTGTTATATTGATATTTCATTATGTAAACGTCATTCCGAAAGGCATCTTTACATTGACTCTGACTACTTTGACTAGTTCTGCCTTTGGCAAAAAACTGTGAAATATTTGTCTGTTTAAGACTCGCATTTGATCACTATTTCACGTTTCTGTGCAGTATTCGGCTACTTTGGTCCCTGCATGAAGAAGAAATACGAGTTAAGCGTGTTAAGCGTCGAAATGTAAAAAGATAATAAGGTTGTGTCCTACAGTTGCTATCGTAGAATCTCTTCTGTTTATTCGAAACTGATCATAACAAAGTGCGAGGGAGTACGAAAAAGATTTTATTGTGAAGATTACATCGTCGATAACAACTCGGCAAAGAGAACACCCCATTATACAAAACGATGACTCCACATAGTGTAGTGGGAGCAATATTAGTATAATACAACTGATCGTGTTTCTTTGAGGGAAGTTGATTCGAATGCAATAGAATGATACATTATATACTACTTAATACTTAAATAGCAAAAATGGTCAAATTGTAAGAATAATTTCAATAAGTGATGCTTCCATTCGGTGTTCGCTCTGATATTTTTGCGTCCAGAGACAGCACAAGTTGACCTTTCGCGCGTGAATTTTGACTGTTGGGAGATAAAAACATAGTTTTAATGTTACTGACGAAGAAATTTGACGATAAAACGCTCTTAGATCATATTTCTGGCCACTGGAAACGACTAAATGCCACGCATGTCTGGCTATGTACTTTATCGTAGAGCGTTTCAAGCGGACGACCTCATGGAAAGCAATATTTTTTGCTCGCAGACGTTCAATGAGCTACTTACATAATATTCCATTGTACAAACCATGCTAATACTTCATATGTTCTACTAACCAAAAATTGTAGGAGCGAACAGAAACTGAAAATCATTTCTCGAACAAAAATACATGCACTTCACCCGAGCTTAAGTCGGACGCGTACCAAATAAAACTGGACTCATTGGTGAGTTCTTGTAAGAAGACGCATCCAATTATATTTGAAAACTCTTCGGCGCAGTACGAAAAATATCCAATGTTAAGCGTAAACAGTACATATTAATAGCTACCGTAGTGTGGATACGGAAATCATGAGCATTTGAACGTCGCACAACGCATTGTTTGTCTCTCGCCACGACAACCCTGAATGAATTAACTGGAGTAAAATATCTTTTAGATAAATTACGCTCCCTCACCATGTTCCTCACATACTGACGACATAAAATAAAACGAAATTCAACAAAATATCGTGCTGTAGTCCTTGAAGTGGTGTTGCGCGGCTTCACTTTCAAATGTCAGCGTCTCGGTGACTGAAGCGTCTGTTTCGAGTCATCTTTCTCTGGAAATATTCACAAATAAGTCATTACTGTCTGCTGCTGCTGCTGAAGTAGTCGCTGATGGTGCTCGGAAGCATCAGTGCAGGATTTCTTTGACGCGCGTTTTCTTCGCTGCAGGATTTTACAGTAGCCCTCGCGCATAGTGGCACGAACGACGTAGGATGCGCCAGCGATGATACTGAGAAAACTGACGCCAAGCCAGAGACTGCACATGCCGCCAATGTCCCCTAAGAGCTCGTATACGGTCCAAGCGCGCTGCTCTTCGAAGACGGGATACGCGAACGATCCGATACGCAGCTCCAGACGCGTCCAGTCGTTGCCTTCGTGCGCCGGTAGCTCGCTTTCCTGAATTAGTACATACTTTGTTCTTCGCAGAGCTCAGTTTGAACGAACGAATTCTAAGAGTTATTGCTGCAGGGGAACTCCAAACTTTCCGCACACCCTATTCAACTACTCTCCGTATCAAATAGGATAATCTCTGTTTTCACTCGCATAATGACACTCTTCAATTCAAAGAAACCTTTCGCAAATTACAAAGGGCATTTCCCAAAGCATATCAGTATGGAAATCTCCTCCTATATTTAAAGCTTTCTCTTTGGATAGGAAAGTGTCCTTATTAAAGTGGAAATGCTGTACATGTAAACTTCAACAGTAAAAACCAGGAACTGACCGGGAAAGGCAGAAATAACTTGGCAGAGGAAATGATTATTAAAATGTCCCCTGTAGCGAATATACAAGCACATATAGGCTTTGGGAACTCGTCAAAATGGCGTAAGGAGAACGCCGGCTAATTTTCTTCCTTGCTGTAGGGAAAAAACGCTTAAGAGGTTCGATTATCACATGGGGCTTTGCCTTTGGCCTTTTTTAGGGCTCCACATTTAATATAGTCTATATGGAACAATTTAGTCGGTTGAAGTCGAGCGATAACGACAACAGCGATATTTCGGCCCAACATGGCTCACTGATAGCTACCAATTTTTTACTTTCAGAGATCAAATAGATTCTAATTAATAAAGATATTTACGGTTTCACAGCAAGAAAAAGAGCAAATAGTTGCAGAAGATTTTACATATAAAATCGATGAAAATATTAATATCACTCGTAAGATATGTATTTAGGAACCTATAAGTCCCGGTTAAACGTCCTCACGCAGATAATCGTCCTACCGTATCGCGCAGTTCGAATGCCCAAACTTTGCAGGATGGCAGACAGTCGAAGCAGGGAGTAGTGTTGATGTGCGTATAGTGGGGGCAGAGCAGCGACCTCTCTCTACCGCACACTTTCTTCACCTCTGCCCGACGGCAGCGAGCAAAACAATCATGTTGTGTTACCTAAAACATCGTTCGCTTGCTTTTCTTGCCTGCGATTAAAGAAGTAAGATTTATAGTAAACTCTAATGTGATCTATTTTAATTAGGTAAAGGATAGGGGCACTAAAATGACTTGCTGCATTTAGCACCCTGGTCAAAAAAGGTTTACTGTAAGTGGGGTGAAAGTTTCGGCCTCATGAAAGAGACTTTTCAGTAACGCTGACCTGTTCATCGTCTTCGCAACGGCGTTCGCGAGCGACAGCAGGCAGAGTACGGTAGAAGCCGCTGACTTTGAGGTTGACAACGTGCGACATGTTAACGCGGCCAACGATGACGCCGTCGAACAACGCGAATGACCAGGGGCGAAGAGAACTGGTACCGAGCCAGGGCCGACCGTACAAGTCGAGCATGACGTAGCTGGGCGCGGGGTTTTGTCTCTTCAGCTTCGGATCCATCACCAACCTGCAATTTGTGCGAGTTCAGATAAACCCTGCGACTAATTACTTTGAAATATTACTCTATCCTTAAAGCATGAATAGCTTTTGTTCACAGCCTTCCTCAAGCCTCTGATACTGGCGAAGGTGGTGCGCATCGCAGGGTTCTATTTGGCTTAAGGGCAGCGGTCAGCGCGGCCCATTTTACAGTTTCACAAAAATCATAGCTCAGATCTCATATCCTTGATTAAAACGGGATGCTTATATCGTATCGTTGATCGCTGGATAATGATAGGATATGATATTTAGTGATGCCATTTATTCTTCACCGATTGTAAACCTACTTAGGCGTGCCGAGACCAACTTTGATGACGAGAAAGGTGCCTTGTAGAAAAATAGGGAGAGCGTTGAGTAGAACCCGATAGCAGACTTCATTCTCGCTCATCCACGTACTGTTCGGCTCTTGCTCCAAGAAGGACGACTTGCCGAGAGTATTTCGCGAGTGGGAGAGGATGAAAACGTCGACGTAGTTCTTGCGTATCTCGTAACCCACTTTATTTCGGAGGTCTTCGAAGGATACATTCAGAGATTCCGTAATTATTTGCAATGACTAAAAAGTGACATGTGTTCAAAATATTTCAACTGTACCGCTCATATGTATATTTTGTTTTACTACCGGCTCGAAACATTAAGATACTGCGTTTCTCTGAGGAAAAAATCGTCTCCTAAATGGTTTATCTTTCTTTTTGTACTTTATCGTTTCCTTCCCAAGTGACAGAGTATATATGTGGGAGAATTTGAGGCAAGACGTTGGCCCTTTCTGTATACGCTATGGCATAGTATGTTCTGTTAGGCGGAAACACAATTCAACTTGGAGAACGATGCCATTTGGAGGCACAGCTTGCCGGAAAAAACCCGGTATATATATTTAAGAGTGCTCGATGATATGGTTGGATGCAGCAACCCATAGCCTGGGCTTTCACTCCCTCCGATATCCCATCTTTGATCCACCGAAGCCAGTCTCCTCAAACAAAATAAGATGCTTTCACCATATGAAGATTGAATTGTAGTTAAGTGAGTCTCGAACAAAAGCTGACGCACGAAACTCAAAGAGTTGAGCTTTCTCGACACTGGCAAGTTAACTTATTGGTATGCTTCACTCTTACCTCCAAATATTTCAATCGTGAAGCGTACGTCGAAGTATTGTTACTGATAGTTCTAAACGAAGGAAGATCCATTTCGCTCTCCCAAGAGGATACCCTAGCGACGTATTCATGGGCTAGTCCGATGAACGCCCTCGTCCAGTTGCCATTAAGCAGATCCTGTCTGGTCTTAATGTTTGCCAACAATGAATGAAAAGTATCTCCAGCATCCAACGGCGCGTTTGTGTGTGCCGGTCGGATTCCTGAAGCCGTAGAAATTACATTTTCGTGTTCTTCTGCCTTATACGGGATGATAAACAGTCAACTGCTTTCGGAAAGTAACTGACTTAATAGCATTGGCCTATGGTCGGTCCCTTAACCAACTTTATAAACAAAGTTTACTGTATCCCTCTTTTCCGCGTTCAAAGTCATGATAACGAACGACGGAATCTATAGAACATACCTATTTTGATGTAAGCAATAATTTATCGACGGAAATATCCAGCTCAGCAATTAAGCACGCCGCTGAACTTTAATTAACGAGAGAAACACGCTTGTCGCAGAATAATGTCTCTGATTATATATGCAGGCAAGTTGATTTCATGTAAGTCAGCAATTTCCTATGAGAATAACACGCTAATAAGTTTAACAAATTTTGTAGCATTCAAACATGGATCAACGTTAAGGGGGTATGCATAATCGCCACAGTATCAAAAAATATCGTGCATTCATAACTCTCATTGCTTCCATTCAAGGGAACTATCTATGATTAATTTTTGCTAACTACAAACAGGAGAGACAGTGCTTGGACCTCTCCAAGTCGCTTGTTTGATTGGCGCTTAAGTTTATGCTTATATTTACCAGTTGCGAAGACTTCTTTGTAAACCTAAATTACAAAACTGTCTGGAGCCAAAAGATATGACCCGCAGGGCCCATGTCTCCCCAAAGCCTCTATCTGCTTCTGCTATATACAACAACGAAAACATACCGATACAGAGGGTGGCGGGCGGCAGCGAGATGATCGATCGATTGTTCATTAGTGTCAACCTGGATATAGTCGGATCGTTCAGATACTTCATCGTCAGCGTGTACGATCCGTGTGTAGTCAAAGTTAGGCCAATCAAAATGACCACGAGCCAAATGATTCTCTTTGTTCGGCTTTTTGCCTTATAGAAGCTATGGAAGGTGGAGATGCGACGGAACTGTTCGTGAATGTCAGGAATTTCGAGATGAGATGCCGCACGAAATTCTCTGGAGCAGCGACTTCTGAGGGAGCTCGTTTCTGATGTGTTGATGGAGACTAAAGATGAGCGAGAAGAGGGCGTCGTGGGGGGTAGTAAGCAAGCGCCAGAAGAAGGACTATCCATGGCCTATAAACGACTGTATTTATAAACGTTCAAATAACGGATTGAGCAGTTAAATGAGTAAATAGAAACGTTTCCGTTTATTGAAAGACGTTGGAACTAACACGTTTTGTCGTGAAGCATTATCAGTGTTAGTAGTTGTCTGCATTCTTTTACGGTTTTATTCTAGCATCTACCGTTGTAACAGAAACAACCACATATTATAATAGTTCATAATGAGAGTGAGACAGCTTGGGTGCGCCGAAAACCTCTCCCAAAGCTTTAACAAGCGAGTGCCTTCCTGGGTTAAAAGAGAGCACGCCATAGGGCCATTATCGCCCCCTTCGCGTATAATGCAATAAAGGACGATTATTCCCATTGATATTTCGGCAGGTGGCGTTGGGGAAAAAGCGTTCACACGTTTTCTTAGCTATTTCTTTCTCTTGTTCGATCTGTCGCAATGCGCTACACTCCCCAGACAAGGAACGCAACACTCAATAGCGATATCAGCGAAACATTTTATCTATCGTAACTTCTCGACATCTTCCCTACTTTCACTCTTTTTGCAATTAGTTGTCAATGTTTGATCTGTTATTACTTTTTGCTTAAGACTCTTTAGTCTGGTTACAATGATAAAGAGCGAGTGCGCTTAATCTTAAACCCTTTGGCAACAAACGATTTCTCACTCCTTGTATCACTAAATTCAAACAAATCAAAACTGAAGATTGATTAACAGAGGTATATGAGTCCTGATAATTAATGCTGAAAAATAAGCTTAATAATCCCACTTGTGAATTTACAGGGGCACGGTTCTTTGCTCTTTCTATCTCCATACAGCTGAGACTTAATAGATTTTCTATTAGGCGGTTTATCGTTGTTGTTCAGCGTGCGAAAAAATAGCGAAAAATCTTCTAGATTTCTCCATTTGATCCGCTTGGCTTTACTTAAATTTTAACCCGCCCGGTCCAAAGTACCTTGAGAGCTGAATAGCACATGTAACTGAGTGTATTTGTTGCCACCCACTAATAATGTTTCGAAAGGGAGCAAGGATGAAGATAGCTATGCATAAAGAGTTTAGTTGATTGATTTTGTTGTTCATCCAAAAAATTGAACATGATTTTCCTCATTCATAATTGACATCTAATTGACTCATTTTAATTAATTTAATTAACTTTATTCCATTCTATTCTCGTATTGCGCTATAATTGGTCAAACTTAAAATTAAAATAAGCAAAAATTTTAGCTTTGCAACTGTTTTGAAAGATACAGCCGCCAGGATACTATTCAATGATAAAAGGTAGGCAATAAGCTACGCTTACCTGCGTTACAGTAATCGCTGGCATAAGCATCGACTTTTTGCTGACTCGGCTGGACCGACGATTTCTGAGCGGCGTTCGATCGTCCTGCTTGGAGACAGAAGGAACTGCCATTGTGGCAACCGAAACAGACCGGCTCGACAACATCTCCTTCTCCTCCTCTGCCGACATGGGAACGTCTTCTTTCACTTCCGCTTTCCACGCGATAAAGCGCCGAACCGCCAGAAGGAGTCCCACTAATTTACTGGGGACGGGAGTAGGTGACGCGAGTGGGCCATCGGCGGACATGGACGCCATCGTCACAGCTGGCCGTCTGAGTTCAGCAAAGACAGAGCGCGCGCGGCAAAATATGTCTGTGCTCGAAGACAAATCTGCACTTAGCGCAGCTACGCTCGATCACACGTGTAGGTGTGGATATCGGAAGTCGTATTAGCGAGCGCTGTGGGCTTGAAGCCCATCTTACAATCCGCGAAGGCTCTTTTTAATATCCTTCAGTGAACCTTTGCCGGCCAAGCCTGCCCGGATAAGGGGGCTTTTTTGAGCTACTAGGAGCGCATGGCTGTGACGCAAGTCTGATTGCGTCAGTGGGACGGGCAGGTGTCTTCGATGACTTTGAAGAATATAGGCGTTGCTAATGACTCGAACTTTGTCGACTTTTGTCACACGCGATGTCCAGCCACTCTTTTTGTTGATGTGCTGCAATTATGACTTGATTGAGGCAGAATATTTATAGTTACAATCATCGTTTATTAGCTGTTTATTCACGCCGTCGAGTTGTAGCGACAGAGCCCGCTCGCGATTGTACGATCGCCGCTTGTAAATTGCAAAATTTGATGGCGCATACCAGCAGACGGCGCTCGTTCCGTCCGCCAACAAAGCCAACTGATGCACCCTTTGACGCTTTCATAGTGGCTCGGCGCGCCAACAATAGTCGCATACGGACAACAATTATTTTTAAACTGCTTTTCATAAACTTTCGAAAACAGTTGGTTGACAACTGATCAACAAGCGTTTGACCATACAAAAATTGCTCACGTGTTCAACTGAGAATTGCTCAAAAGGCAGCAACGCGCTATTTGCTTGCTGTCTATGGTCAGAGTGCGATGAAGGTAATGTCGAACGAAATATTAAATGACGGACAGGACCGACTCGTGGCCCACAAGATATTTATAGGACGGACAGCGAAGATCAGTGCTAAGTGCATGTAAGGGGGTGAGCGGACGACTCAGAAACGAAGTCACTTCCCGGCATTCCTTTCCCTTTTGAAGGGCAAGAGCCATCTGACTTGGCGACCTCGCGTGGCCGAATGAGAGAAATCAAATCCGCCCATCCCGACGCGGCAGGTTGACGGCCATATGTCGTCGTCGAGCATCACGCGCGTAGGTAGTTAGAGATAGACGACTGACTAGAGAGACAGGAACAAGTTTCGCCGCTGTTTTTATCTGCTCGCCATCTGCGGGGATGAACCGTCAACGGCTCATCGGTCCAGGTTGTTCGATCTCACCGCGCATGCGCGCATCCGCCATCCGACAGGCGACGATCGCCCGCCACCGGCCATAGCGTCATCGGAGAAATCTCTCGATCGGCGCCCTGCCCGCCCGCCATTGCTCATTGTCCCTTTCCGCGAGCGAACGACAGCGCAACCCGCTGGCTGATCGGTCGGCCGGTGACACTAAACGAGGCGAAAACCGTTCAAACGCTCACCAGCGCCTCTCCACGACCGGCCGAGCACACCTGGTGTCTCCGTGTTTACAGTCACTTTTGAACTGACCTTAAATCTCATTGTCAGCCAGTCATACTCACCGTCGTCATGGCCTTCAAATGGATAGCGCTTCTTTGTCTCGTCTCAATCGCTGGTGAGTAAATGCAGAGGATTACTGTAGTATACTGATAAGATAGTTAAATTCAACAGTTAATGACTATTTCAACTATTAGTTGTAGGCAATTCATATAGTTTTGAAATTGTCAATCACAGATAAAGCGACCAAGCGTGTGTCTTAAGTCAAATTGCTAATTTCTACGTTTTTACTGAATCAAAATTATAGATGCTTGATTGAGTATGTTAGGAAAGCTACAGTCTCCATTTAAACACAGCCTTCGTCATTATATAAAAACATGCGAGATTGAATGCATAATTTGCTGCTTTACGCATAACGGAACAACAACAATTAATACTCGATTTGATGTTTTCGTGGACTGTAACGACGCTAAGACGGTTGCTGTATACCGTTTATCAGCAAGTTCACGATATATTTTATGGTCACCAGTGTGTTTCTATTTTAGTGGCGCAAGTTGAAGATTCGGTACCAATTGCAACCGCTCAGGTTGGCAGTGAGCCAGCCGCCTCCGACCTCCCACAAGGTCCCACCCAAGGGCAAGACAGCGCTGCTGTTAATCCAGGGTTACCTCAAGAAGGTATTACTTTTTCACGACGATATACGCATGCAGCACTTGTGGCAGTTAATAGCAAAATGCGTGGCTCAGAATTTTATCTCAAAATCGTCGAATATTTTGTTTGCGCTTCCAGCACGTGCAATAAGATGCACATTTTTGATTGTGTTTTGACAGTTTTTCAACGCACGCAGTTTCTATTAATTTTTAAGACGAACGATAATTACATCTCATCTTCGATTGAAGGCATCAGGCCGGTTTATATCGCATACTTCAACCGAAGCTATACTTAAAACAATATTACAGCATGGTTTTAACTAAAGAAGGCAATTTGATACTGTCCAATAGATTCCCAGGCATCTCGCGTGAAATGTTTATCGTGTATCAGCCGACGACAGAAACAGTGGAATTTTAGACCATACATTAACTATCTGCGACAAAAGTAGGAGGGCTGAGAGGAATCGCTGCATACGAGAATGCCTAAAGCTTTAGCATATAGATGTATCAATGAATTTGCGCATAACATGCGAGAAAGGGAACGCAGGGTTGGTAAAAATTGTGTTATGTAACAAATGAACGGCGTCATAGAAAAGTCATTCCTCTCTTTCACGTGCCAATTTCATCCTTGTTATTTAATCACATTCAGGACCAATCGCCGACATCGTGTTCACGGGTGGCGAGTGCGCGCAGAAGTGCATGCGCCTCCTGGGCGACTTGAACGAAGTCGCTGACCCGAAAAACATCGAAAAGGTGATCAAAGACCTTGATGGACTATGCGAGTGAGTCACGCACTTCTGCCTATTTAATTGGGCTAAAATTTCACTGCTTCTTGCTGTTATTCTAGACGATACCAAAATGCCAAGCAATGCGCCGCTCCTTGTCCTCAGGAAGAGCTGGACAGTTTCAATCGCGCCACCGGTCTCCTTCAATTCACATGCGTTGAGAAACGAGAGAGTAGGTCTTGAGTATTATTTTTCATTGCTAACGGGAGCTGGCCTAGTTCTCGACTTTGTCATGTTGAGTGCGTGTAATCGGTAAAGCTTTGCCTATTATACCAGTTCCATATTAAATTAGACAATTTTCAAACCACCCTGACACAGCTAAATATCGAATTCACGATATTGTTAATTAGTAGAATAATAATAATGTTCTATTCTGATCGGGAAACATGAGCTTATTCTAAAAAGATTGTATGAATTTCATTCTCTGATGTAATTGAGGACGTTTACACACGTTTTCCAAAGTAGAAAATATATGCATGTGGAGTTTTTTGAAAAACATATGATTTAAAATGGAAATAGTATAAATATTTACCGCTCACTACTCTTAAAAGGGCGTTGGTGGAGGCGCACCCTAATGGCTACGTGCAATTAAAATCGGATAATGACGAGACACAGAAATCAGCCATTAGTCTAAAAGCGGTAACTTATCCCCAGCAAAACAGGTTAAGCCGATCCACGTGCAAATTAAACTGGTCTCGTACGCTGCGAAATAGATATGAACTATAATTCATGTTTCATCGGCGCAAACCGAGAAGGACGAGCAATTACGGATATTGCGCAAACATTCAAATGGGCGAAATCTCCATTTTCAAATGGCAAAAACCTCGAAAATATTCTCTCAATGCTTGCCAATTCAGTTTTGCATTTGCAAGAAGTAGCACTCTCTATGAAAAATTAAATCGATTTTCAACCAATTTGTCTCAAATTACCTCTTCCGCTCGAGAACAGAAAATTCAATAACGATTTCGTCAAGTCAGGGCTTTCGAGCGTATCGTATGAATAGCGAAATCGATTATTCACGCGAATTCACATTACTCTAAAAACATTTTCTTTCCCACGAACACTTCCCTCTCAAATCCCTTTTTCGTTTTGTCTAATTATTATTTTAGCCAATGATGGACTGTTTTTTTGTTAAATGAGAACTCTGGTGACCACAGGTAATGCACAGTAGATTGTATTTTACTGTATGTGGCATGGAAGCAATATCAACTTAAGTCATAGTTAATGTACGGCAATGCAGCTTTGTTATACACGGCTAATCGCAATCTATGGTAATATACTAGAGCTAAAAGCGACTGGAGTTCTTCTTAAAAACTTCCGAAATCCAGAATCTGTGTTTAAATGAATACTGGAGTTAGAAAAAATCTATGAATGGTAAAATCCTGAAATACCAAAATACTATGATGCTGAAATTCTTTAATCATGTAATTCTATTATTTTCAAATTGTAAAATCCTGAAAAGTGGAGAAATATTGCAGTGCTTCAACAGCTCGGACCATGTATGACCCAGAACCAAGACTCTTCTCTGAAGACCTGCGAACAGCAGTGCGGCAGTCTGGATGACTTGATCAAAGTCGAAAACGGCTCGGGCCCTACTGATCCGCAGCAGATTTTCGCCAAGATGGGACCCGTCTGCAAGTAAGCATTTTAGAGGGATCTTTGCTCACCTCTAACCTTGGGAATCTACCATAAATTGTTGTTAGCTACATATCACCGGCTGACTGCAAATCATATCTTATGTTGGGCGGCTGTGCTTCGAGCGTGCGTAAAACCCCGCTTTAACAACTGATTCTTTGATTAAAACTGTCTGTTCTTTAATAGTTTAACAGAAAATTTTGATCAACGTAAAAATAAACTTTTACATTTTGTAGTGCAACTATTACATGACTTTATTTGCAGTGGCCTTAAGTGCACTATTAGGTGCATGAAGAGCGACATGAACCAGAAATGTGCCGGAGCCGGAGACTTTATTAGGGTAAGTATTTTTTCATGCGGTATGGTACGGGTTTGTCTGTATTTGCTTTTGATTCATTCCTAAATCCATGCGGAAAAATATGCGACACGAAATCGCATTTGAAATGGCTTTATTTCGGTTAGTGCTCATAAGTTTATGACTAGGTTTTAGTATGATCTTATGCTTGTCGTTTGCTATAGAAATATAGAAATACAAAGGTATTATTGTAATCGACAGGCGGAATAACGTGTGTAACTGTGATAATATATAAATGCTTAAGAGTGTAGCCTAATTAATCTCAATTACTTAGCAGTACTAGAGATATGCTCTGTTATATTGTTGTATCAACGTGCGAAAAGTCTTTTGTGTCTTTCCCATTTGCTATGGACTTTTTCAACGATTTTAAAAAATCAACTCAAAAAGGTTTCAATCGCGGTTCATGTAAAAATCTTAGGCGATTAGAAAGGTTATACGGTGAGCCACGCAGTTAAGATATGTCATTATCATTCCAATCAAGACATTTTCCATTTCAAAGAGGATGTTTTGCAAGTCGAAAATGACATTTTCTCTATTGATTAAACATGAATAATG
>NIUQ01004109.1:0-14891 GCA_002796945.1 Plectus sambesii
TTTGCGCACGGTCCAACTTGCGGGTCGACACTGGAATCGGATGCTTTAGGAGAGTGGAAGAATGTAACCACACATACTGCTCCGAAGATGTACTCTCGATCCTGATCAGATTTGAATCCATCTGCAAAGATACAATTTGAAAAGCATGAAATGTGTTCGCGGTAAGTTTCATTCTTTAACTGTTATTGTTGCTGTTTCGATGACATATTATTGATAACCTGGCCAGTATAAATTGATCAAATTCTCAGTGGTTAATGAAAGATTGTCATTGAGAATTGCAAAGTATAGTCATATACTGAAAATACGAATTAATGATACTAAACCACTAACTGAACAGCCAAGTAGTTGAACGACACGTCCTGTAGCAGTTGCCTGAACCGATTACCGTAATATCGACCAGCCGAGCGCATGATGATACTGCAATTTTGTTTACAACTTGTGTGCTCGAGAACGATGAAGGATAAACAATAAAGGTACAACAACCTCTGCAACTGCAAAGAAGGCGGGAAGACATATAAATCGTTTGTTTAATATTTCCAAGGTTAAAGACAGTTGAACAGTTGAACATTTGCAACGACGGATAGNGACAGGTCTTGCTTTATCATCATTTTTGCAGACTGCGTCTAGAAGAATCGACAGAGGTTTATCACCTCTGCAACCAATAAATACATCAATCGAGAGTGAATCAGTTCACGTGCGCTGATAAAAGTGGTGCGTTTGAAAGAGTTTTAGTTGTATTATTTCACGATTCCATCTTGTGTCTTCAACTATGCCCCCTCCTTGTTCTCCCTCGAACGGGGTACGCGTTGATGCTCAACTGGCAGCATTGGCGAGAGTAATGGTGCGTGTAAGACTTCAGTCGACAAGCTTAACCTCATTACAATATATATATCTAGTTTCTATCGTATATCACCGTACAAAATTCAGCCTCTTGCCCTAATTAGGTGTCGGCATGTGTGGAAAGTTGCAGAGAAGCTAAATATTCGTACTGGTGTTAGGCGCTTGTCTTTTGTCCGCGACCATACTGTGAAAAATGCCAGCTTTTATACACAATATACGACAAGAGTCTATTAGTTGTTCTTGGTGGTGGCATTTACAAGTTCTGGAATGTTCGTAAGGTCTGATAGCGATTAATTTGGTTGGATAATAGCGTCTTTGTTAGTAATGGTGCATTTTTAAGTGGGATCCTTTTACTCAGCCTCTTGAGTATACTTTGAATTAAGGCTAATGACGTGATAATCATTTGCTGCGCTTTTAACGTCCACAAAATATATGCATGACGTTTTGCGGTTTGCCAGTGTTTCTAGAGTGATTCAGTTAACTGCTCCGAATTAAAAGCTTAAAACTTTATCGGATTTTAAATGATAGCCCAGTACCCTGGATAGTTAGCATAAATGTGTCCAGCATAATTTTGCATCAGTTAATTTTATAAATCTCGTATTGTGTTTGTGCAAAGAGAGCATTACGTCGTTTTACACGACATAGAGGAGAGTAATTGAACGTCTTTCTTTTTAATGAAAAAATGCCTAGTTGCAAAGAGCGTCGCATAGAATACCGAAGCACACTATGCAATATTGATTTATAACATTTGCACATTATATTGGACATTTTCAATATCAAATTAGACATCTACCAAATTAAACCGGACACTTTTAGCAACAACCTGAACACTATTCGAACCAAATCGAACAGTTTTCAAATCAAATTGAATTTTTTTGTATATATTTTCAGGAAAAGTTTCTCATATAATTGGGAAAGTGCTCAGTTTGAAGATTTGAAGTGGAAATGGACATAAAAAAATGTGACATTGGCATGGTATAGACGAAAGTTTATTACTTTCAACTGCTTGCATATTTTCTCATTTTACCTTTTTATTCTGGGGTCTATTTCATAAAACTGTTGCAGGGTTGCAGAATTGCAAGTGCGGTGATTGGTCATGTTCCAGTTTTTTCCAGTTATTTCTGGTTTTTTGACCAATCACCGCTAGTGCATTTCCGCAGTTATGCAACTCTGCAATTGCAACAGTTTTATGAAACAGGCCCCTTGTAGAAACAAATTGCTCGAACGAGGGTTTTAGACCGAGCGAAGTTACTCGATGAAAATTCGATTCAGTCGATTGGTAACGTTAGGATCCAACATAAAACGGACTATATAGATTCTGTGCTTACCGTAGAATAAAACAGCCAGATGAGCTCTCTCTCTCTTTCGGCTTTGATCGATCGAAATTACACCGTCTTGCCCGTAATTCTTAATTTTTTGCACATAATTTCATCTTGCTTGCGCTTAAAATAGAATGCAAATATGAAGAATGAACTGAATGCAAAAACGATGAAACTGAATGTAAAAGTTACAAATTGCAATATGAGACGATTTTCTGCCCCAATTGACTCCAAGGACAGTTAATATTGAACAACCAAACGGATAATATTCGGAATACAGTAAAATTCGTTTATACCGGTATTTTGCTTACAAAAGTAATTTTTACCGGTCTCCTAAATACAGGAAAACTCACGAGATTGCACCCCGGATAATTGCAGCTTTTGGTTGGCGTCCGCGAAGCTGCAATTGTTCGAGTTTTACTATACCGGCATAAACGAATTTCACTGTATATTTCACACTGAACCGTTGCCTTATTTGACGCATGCTTGCTCTGGAGTGGTCGTGACTACTAATTCCCCCCGTTAGCGACGACTTTCTTTAGGCGTCGGACAGCGAAAGCGAAGACGACTTCGACTCTTCCTCGGACAACGGCGAAGACGACGAAGTCGACGGTATGAGTTCACCTGAGCAGTCGTCTGAAAGTGCGCCCGAAAAACGATGGGGTTCTTCATTCAAGCTCAATCCCTTCACTTCTCAAATTACAGGGTGACCCAAAAACTATTATCACTCGACCATAACTTGCTTTAAACTTGACGTACCGGCCTGAAATTTTAGCTGGAGATACACCCTGCGATGAGCTATTGGCCCACTAGTAGCGAATCACTAAGTACATCTCTAGTTAAAAATTTCAGGCCGGCAGGTCAAGTTTGAAGCAAGCTATGGTCGAGTGATAGATTTTTTGGGCCAACCTGTATATCGCCATTTAACACGATTCGTCACTCTTGTATTCCATTTCATAATCCCTTCATGCAGTTCGTCTAGCTAACGTTCTGACTGAATGCAGATATGACGAATTATGATAAATGGCGGTGTGTATAGTGTGTCTCAGAAGTAACTAGCCATCACCAGAAGTATCTTGGCTGAAGAGGTGGCTATTTATTTCAGCGATACATTATATTAATGTTATAGTCAAAATGAACCGATCAGTAACAAGACATCAAGCCAATATCGGTAGACTAAAATTCGTTTTGAAATTGCTTTGAAAGTCAATAGCACTTCTTTCTGTCAATTTGCGCATTTGAAAAACGAAAAACGATTATAATTTTTGTTGAAAAACGGTGTTCAAGGACCGAAAACGAGCCCATCTTTGTCAACTGCGGTGCCTGGCGAGATTTCTTACTGATCAAAAAATTTTGACTAATCTCTGCGCTTAAATCTTATTTTTGTTTTAAGTGTAGTCAGCGCATGTGAATGCTAATTGTCGTGACTTCACTAAGGTCTGTTTACATCTCATCCTGAATTGCTAGCGATTCGCAGTAATATTGTAGTTAGATGGGATAGGTGTGGGAAATGGATTAAGAAGGCATAACTTCCTGGTGACTGTATTACAATTGCGAATCGCAAGCAATTTGCGTTGAAATATAATTTTAGTCTTTTACTAACTAACAAGCGCTCACACAAAAGTGGCTTGGTAAATTTAAAAATAAATAACCTTATAACATTATTTAAGTTTTTCAATGACGGATAGTTCTAGCACGTTCCATAATTGGAGTAGGCTATGTTCAGTACTTTCTTGCTATTAGGAGAGTGCGTACTAAAATCCTGGACTGTTAAACATAGGCGTTAATCGGGGATTGTATTCAGATTGCGGCGTAGAACATTCCACTAAGGATTCACACATACAATAGAGATCATTTTTAGCGGTGTCCCTTATGACTGTAATTTGCTTTTAACGGACAAGTTTGGCCGATCCCCAACTTTGGGCTTCTCGGTAGCCTTTGCGTACCGGCACTTTAGCCCGATTCATTGGGCTATAGGGTGACCGGTACGAGAGAGGTCCTAAAGCGATTATCGCATGATTACAATGTTTGCATTCAAATAGCAACTTATAGCATTGTTATGGCCACAAATTCTTACATAACATAGTTCAAATCACGCGCCTTCGATTACGGTAGCCTTGGCGTACCGGTCGCCCTTTAGCTTGATTACAGCCCGAATAGGTAACGACTGCGTCACCAACTGAGAATATTCCAGAAAGTCTGATGGAAGTAACCGCAGACCTCGAGGATGACTTAATGGAGTCAATGTCCCAATGGCAGAAGGACATTTGGCACCAGAAATATCTGCCGTACTTCGAACAGACGGAGAAGGAAGCAGATGAACAGTTCAAAATCATCAAGGCCGGTCTCGCGCATTCTATCATCCACCGAGATGTCCGTCCCGCTTTGCTCCATTGGATATGCGAGCTTGACAAGTGCGCTTTTTTTACTTTATTATACACTCCCTTCCACCTCAATTCGCCATTCCTGCATATCATTTCGTCACCCTTGCATACAATTACAATGCTACTTTGACGAAATTGGATGCAAGGTTGACGAAATGTTATGCAATAGTGGCGAATTGAACCGACCGGGAGTGTAAGTCACTTTTTCACTTTTACAAGTTCACCTTTTTACTCGTTTTTATGTGAATCTGCTTGCTCGCATATTTATTCAAAACATTTTATGTGTTTTCTTATTAAATGTTACTTGGTTTAAAGAGAATGCTCAGGATATTGAAAAGTGTGTTACATCCCAGTTTCGCTGTATAACACCGCTATTCGTTATATATTATCTTTCTTGCAGGTACATCAATTTATACTCGCGTCGATTCAGCAAGACAGATCATATCGCTCTCGTGAACTTAATGTACGAGTGTATGGTTATGAAAGGACTGGAATACCGCATGGTCAAGGTCTGCTCTCACTCGCTGAGCAACTTACTTGCGTAAGTCAGAAGTTTACACCATTTTCGCTTTAAAGTGGGCACTTTGTTGCAGTTTTAGTGTCTAATTTTATTTGACTATTTGACCAATATTAGTTTCTCTATGTATATTCTTCCAAGGCGAGACGCTATATCTTGCAACAGTTAAAATCGCTTTCGATTTTTGTTTACAATGTACAGTAATATGAGGATGTGTGAACTTTCGAAGCGCTTTAACGAATTCAGTCATCGTTTTGCCCAAACTGCTGAAGAATTATCGATTATTAGCATATTATCATACTGATTCAATCATCGATGATCGTACTCCTCGCCGGATTCTATAGTAGAAAGAAATTTCGAATAAAACCTCATTAAACCCCATATGCACGACTTTTACTTTGCCTGAATAGAAGAGTGTATGGAGCGAGAATTACAAAATTAAATTAAAAGTGAAAGTTATTTCAGGAAAAAGGAGCTTTTATCCCGGGAAGACCTGACGATACAGTGGCGGCCGTTGTATGACATTTACGTCGAGGTGACTTGTAAGAATTTGGAAGAGGACGGCATGCTCCTGCTGCCCGATGGACTCAAAGTCTCACTGGAAACGGTCATCGGTCATTCGCGGGTTTATTTCCCTCTCGAAGCAACGCGGGAAATACTCGATGAGGTATGGACTTTTTTGATTGTTTGGGAATAGGTTGTGTAAACTTGACATAGTATTGTCTTTTTATGAGATGAAAAATTGTTTATCATATTTAAACTACACATTTGACGCTTTCAAAATTAAATCGGAATTTTTAAAATATCAGTTCGGACGCTTTTCTTTGATAAAATATTTAACATGAAATGTTCAGTTTGAATTTGAAAGTACCTGAATCGGTTCGAAAGGTGTAATAAATGATTTGAAAAGTGTGTTTAATCTATAGCAAAAAGATAAGTATTGTCAATAATTATGAAATCCTCAGCGCATAGAATTCAAAAAGAGTTATTTTTAAGGGGAGTAGTCTATCTAAATAAAAGTGCAAAATTTTTATAGTAAATAAAATATAAGAAATATATAATATAAGGAAAAAATAAAAAAATGATATTCAGGTACGACCATATATGTGCCCCTGGGACGAAAGTATGCTGCGAGCGTTGAACATGCTCAACCTCTTCCTCCCCACGTGTCTCAGTCACGAGCAGCACGAAAAGTACGGCGCCAAGCTCTGGTTCGACGAGATGTGGCACTGGTTCACCGCCGTTGAGAACTCGGCCCCGTGGGAGACGAAAGTTGGATTGATTTTGGCGCGGTATGGTTGGTTTTTGGTGTACTAACTCGTCGGGGTTGCGTTTTGTTGGGGGTGATTGAGATGGGTCGGATTTTAGTCTATGATAACACTGGCTTCTTCTTAATTCCCGAATACTACCTTTAATTGTACATTTTAGTGCTACCTTTAATTACCGTCAGTTCATGCTAGTGTCTCCCCCGACTTGTCAAAAGAAGACAACCTTAGACGAAATAGAGTTCCTTCCACAGTAAAATATATCATATATTGATCTATTAAAATTAATTTCTAGTTTGACGCGCGAATCGCCTGGCTACATCGACTGGACGGATAAGTATGACACCATTTGCACTCGTCTTCTTCGCGCATTCGATTTGGATATCGGCCAAGAACAGATCCCTGTCGGCACCGGCGCCGGGGTGTTCAGTCTCGACGCCGCCGCCTCCTGGTTCTGCTATATGCTCGGCGGTCCTGATGATGGGTACGCCCTTCACTTCGTTATGATTATATCTCATTAACTCTTATTAATGGACATTTCTTCATATTTCGTAGGTTTGCATTCAAAATTGTCCCCATTGTCATTAATTTTTTTCAACAATGCGTTTAATTTCGACAAGATGAATCTATCATCTTTTATATAAGAAATGGTCGAAAATCCTCTATATTTCATTTATCAATTTCTATTACGATTTCGATTATTAACACTTATCCTTGATTCGAAAACACAAATCGACTCGTAGTCTTTTCATGGAGACAGTGAGATACTGTACTGAATAGCCGCTTTATTTCAGAATCCAGGGTCATCTTACGCGTCTGTTTCGTTCGCTCGAGAGCTATTTCCACCCATCTAACTATGGCCACCACACAGCTAATTTACTGACCTTCGTACTGAAGTTGGTTCAGTCCATCTGCACTCGTCTGAATCGGGAGCGCTATCGGAAACCGAACTCTCATCCGCTGGTATGTTGCAGTCTAGTACATACAGAAAATAAAAGTGAATTGTCAGATATTCTGTGCCGTAATGAAAAGATTCCTTATTAAAGTGGCAGTGATATATCTCAAATCCTCACAAATAAGACAATTAAATATCGTGTCAATCATTATTTCAACTAGCTGCATACGTAACTGATAAATCTCTAGGTGCCGCCAGCAATGCGTCTGACGAATCGTCAAGTGGACCTCTTTGTCGAGTCGGTATTGCCGAGCACCTTGTTGACGGTCTTCTCCAAGTACAAGCAGGAGTTTGCTCCGGGCATCGTCCGTTTCCTCGGCCTCCTCGCACCGCGGATGGTCGTTCCGGCTGTGCTCGATACGTTAGTCGATTTCATTTGATTTACTTTAAAAAATATGTCGTCGTAATTTGTTAGTTAGTTACAAGAAAAGGAAGTATTGATCTTGTAGCTGTAAGGTTAGCAGCGCGAACGCCGCAGCAAACGCGCTTAGTTCAGTTTTCATCACTTGCGTGTTTAAGGTATTCCCTGCGGCTATCTGTTATTGATCAAGAAATTTCTGCTCTAGTTTTTATGACTTATTATTTATATAAGAATTTTAAATTATAAATATTATTGTTTTATTAATCATTTTTAATTTAATACTTATAGTATTTATGATTTATAGTAAATTATCGTCATTTTAGGGTGTATCCTGCGTTGGAGACGCTGACAGAACCTCATCGTCTGCTGCAGTCAATGAACTGTCTGGTAGCCGTGTGCGTCTCTTTGGTGAGAGACGCCGACAACGACCCCAACCACCAGCGCCGCGCGCTCCAATACGCCGAGGATCAATCTGGTCGCCCCTGTCGCAGTCACGTGATTTCTCTCCTGAACGCCGTTCTCCCGGGTCTCGACGCGAACGATATCGGCAAGAGCATGGTCACGTTTCAGGTACTGTATCGTTTCTGATTTACTTTATATTGATTGCTGATAAGAGGAAGAGGGAGATTTTAGAAGTAATTTTTGTGAAAGCAAAGGGAAAGTGGGGATATTCGTTGTTTTGCTTCATGAATTCTGCGCCTCGGTAGGCGACGAGTTACTGTAGGGGTAGAAATTATTCGGTGGTATTAAATTTCGGTGATTTCGGTGGTTCGGACGACCACCAAAATTAAGTACCACCGAATATTTCTAACCCTACAGTATCACCAAGTCAGACTGGTCAATCACCGAAATTAAGTACCACCGAATATTTTAACCCTACAGTAACCAGCGCAAAAGCTGTTGTGAAGGCAAATGAAATGGACGAATCTTCGGTGGTTCAGTTTATTTATTGTTACAAAACTATATATATGAAAAGGAGAGAATTACGAGTAGGTATAGGCCTGTACGACTACATTTTTAACGGTACCGTGCAGATAGGAAGAGCGCAAGAGCGCAAGATGTAGCATATTCTGTAGTCACAACATTCTGACTCAGCGTAAATTGCATGCGAGTGAGTAATAGTTCGAGACAGCCAGAATCTATTTGACATTCTGTTCATAGAAAACCCTTATTTGTGACTGAAATCGCGTGCCTTCGCGACAAAAGCAGATGGAGGGGTAAACATGGTGAAGTTAGTTATCTTCGCGATAATTGCTTTTGTGCCGAAAACGGACAGTAAAGGAAGAATGGGTACACGATATGAAATGACATAACATAGCACTTAGCAACAGTTCCAACCAGAAATGGCGTTAGTGAATTGAGCTTTGACTTTCAGACGATTGGCCTACTCTGCGCTTTGGTGCCGATCGTCGACTGCTCCGAAGCGGTTCACGTTCGCGACGATTTGACGGAAGAAGAGCGCGAACTTTGCTCCGCCACCTCAAATTTTGAGGGCATCGTCGAGCTCCTCATGACAAGGTAATGCTCGCCAACCATCTTTTGTACCATTAACACTTTGATACGGTTACTTTACGATTAGAAAGGGATATGTTTCTTTTCAAATCAATAGAAAGACTGTCTTCGTTGATTTGGAAGGTGTCCTTTGCAAAGTGGAAATGGTATAATTCCTTTTGGTTGTAATATAAGATTTGACGTTTTTTTACTTTTAATAAGTTTCCGGCAATATTCTACAACCAGGTCACAAAGATGGGACTATGTTATCGAAAGAGAGGGTAATCTTATTGTTGACTGGAGGAAACTCCACGCTTTTTATATAATGATGCTTTCTATATTGAAAAAGACATTAGTTCTGTTGAAAATTAATTGATGAAAAATTATGTTTATAGAATGTTCGCGCTGATCGAGACGTGCGCGCACGGACAGTCGATGACGACGGTTCAGAGCTCGTTGACCGCCAAGGCGCAGGCCAAGTTCAGCTTCGAGGAGAACCTCATGAAGAACGGCATCTTCAGCGTCTTCCGCACGCTCGTCGGCAATTGCAGCACCCCTATTTACAAGGTAGAATTTGAATTCTTATCACTGCTCTCTGATGTGGTACAGTCGAACCCGCATTATTGCAACTTCACGGGGACCAGCCGAAATGTGCAATAATGCGGGTTGTGCAATGATGCGGGTTCCGAATAGTGCAAAAGTAGACAATGGGAGTCAGCCAAGAGTTGCAATGATGCGGGTCGTGCAATGATCCGGGCTGCAATGATGCGGGTTCGACTGTATTGAGCGCGCCGCACTTAAATACAATTGAAACGGCACAGAAGCAATAACTGTATCCTGAATGTTTTTTGTAAGTGCGGCAAACTTGAAATGGTACTTGAAATGGTTTACGCAACTGTTGGAATATTACCAGTAAGAATGATCGTTTATACTGTAGGCTAATTACCAAGCGCGCTGCTTTACAAGCATTATCTCACTTTGAGCGCGAGTAACTTGGATGTTAGCTCTTATCCTGTCCCGCATATTCTTCCTGAGCGCTGTCTCCAGTGTAATACTTTTCTCATCTTTCATTGTATAATTGAGCGGTTTCTTCGTAAAACGAAGAAACCGCTCGCTTTTACCTATTCTCTTCCTACAGCGAGGTTATAAATGAGAGTTGAAGTTATAAAACCAGCGCAACGACAGTAAAGTGAAAACGTTTAGGTGGCCGTGGATCGTCTATTCGACTTTGTCAACGAGAACATGTTCGACAGTCGGATTGCTGCCGATACTCTGGCGGAAATGATCTTCTGCGCTGTGCGGGTAGGCGATTTTTCTGGATATTATTATATTTTCTGGATATATTCAGACGTCTGATAGTCTCTTTTTGCAGACAAATCCGGCCGAGTCCCTCCCGCGCTTCCTGAATCTGATCATGAAGCGTCTCCGTGCCGCTGTGTCAGGTACTGTAATTTGAGAGTATCTCTTTTGCATTGAATTATCCCAAAACAGCTTTACTTTTAATTAGTTTGAAGAATTATAACGTTTTATCAATAAAGGACTATAATGAAGGAGAATTTCAGAAGACACGCACACGGAGGAAGAAGTGGATTCGGCAGTGATCTGGTACATCGTCCTGGCGTCGCAGTTGGTGCGCGTATCGGGGGCGCAGATCGTCCGCTTCAGAGCGGAGATCTTGGAGTTGCTCTCCTTGGTCATGCCCCTTAAGTGCCGTCAGGCGCACGATGTACAATTTTTCTTCTTCCTCTACTGATTTCCCTTCTCGCTTTACCGAATTAAATCACTGCACAGTCGAGTCTCATTAAATAGCTCACTGCTTTTATAGCTTAGACTTTTGTCAGCTCGATAATAGGTGGTTCCGATATTAAAATGAATTTTTATGCCAAGATGAAATTTAGCTATCGTCCCCCCGCGATATCGCGTTTTAGTTTCGCCACGATCAGGTTAATATGTTGTACTCAACCTTTGTTTCTCATTTGAGTTTAGAATCAATAACAAATTTTTGTGTAAATACGAAATTTTACCATTTTGTTGACTCATCTGATCCCGCTACGATATATTTAATACGCGAACACTCAATAGTTGTTTCATACTCGAGCTCAGAGTAGATAATAAACCATTGGCGAAATGCAAGATGAAATGCATGCGCAAACTTTCTGATCATTTGTTATATTGCAGATTGCTTGTACGCTGTTGGAGAATGTGCTGATTGTTTTGACTACGCACTATGTGGACATGCACGAGTTCAACCGACGCAAGCTTGATCAGCCCTTCGAAAAGTTTCTTCCCATTCGGGTTCGTTATATCTTATATTTTGAATTAATTCGGAATTTTCTTTGGACTGATTGAATCGCGAGGATGTGTTTATACCCTCTTCACTTTACGCAGTTTTTCATCACAGTTCGTTATCTCTCCATTCAGTTTCGTCAAATTAGCGTTCTGATTCGATGCAGGTATGACGAAAGAGACTTCAAAAGTGACAAATTATGGTCAATGTCGGTGTATTTCATCGGTAGACTTTGATAACGGCCAAATTTATAATGAAAGAGTGGAGAAATTTAACTATATGTCCCTTTTTCAGCACTGGGCACGAACAGTCGATCGCAAGTCGTGGGAACTGAAGTGGCACGTGCCAACCGAGGAGGAGCTCAGTCTGGTCGACGAAATCTTCCGTCTTTTCCTCACGCCCGAACTCGACCGACTCACCCGACCGAACGATATGACCAAGTCAGTTGCTCACGTAATTTTGAACGACCCGTATTTCACACGAAAATTGCACTCGCATGTATTTCAAACTACATACAATACGGGTTTCATCATTTCCCACTCATAAAGCGTGTGCTAATAAAGAGATATTCGATCAGTTTCGTTTCAAAGCAGTCCTTTGTTCCCCTTTAAAAAAATTGCGAAACTATTTCCATCATTTCCATTTAAATAAGAACACTTTCCAAGTCAGATCAGTTTAAAAATGTTCTAATTAAAGTAGGAATGTTGTATAAGTGAACTGATAGTTTAATTTGGTGTTCAGAGAAGAAGTATTGAAGTCTTTGCTGACGATCAAGGCGGCTATTGCGGGGTCTTCGGCGCTGTTGCCCATGTTCGAAACGGAAGCTATCCCGCTCATCGACTCCGCTGTCGACAT
The DNA here is from genome assembly GCA_002796945.1 of Plectus sambesii. NCBI lineage: Eukaryota > Metazoa > Nematoda > Chromadorea > Plectida > Plectidae > Plectus > Plectus sambesii. Next base: position 12,275 of record NIUQ01004109.1, read on the forward strand.
GCATCCGTTCAGCTACACTATAGCTGCGCCAACCGTTAGAAGTACGTCATTATTTATACCATAAATTTGCCGATGAGCAACGAGAATTTTTTAAATGAATAAGGTGGACTGCCTCGGAAGTCGATGGCGCTTCTTTGGGCCGGTTTCATATCGCGTACTTTAAATAAAGTCGTACTTAAGGCCTATCCTTAATCATTGCGTTAAGTACGACTTAAGCTAAAGTACGCGATATGAATCCGGCCCTTTCTATCAGCCTATGTGCGTAAGAACTATAATCAAAATCAAGCAAGATGAATAATTAAAGCCTGATAATAGCAGGGGCTTGCGGATTGAATACGGTAGTTTTCCTGAAAATCAGGGAGCAAGCGAAGCATCGATGTAAGATGGTCACTATTTCAGATCTGACGCTCGGCAACAAGGAGCACGCCCGACAGAAGATTCTGAACGTTCTGCGCGGTCTCGTTGATTTCTCCCTGAACAACAGGGAGGACGACACGAAGAGTATGGCGGCTATTTGCAAAGTCTACCAGCTGCTTTTGTTCCATCGCGGCTTGGACAAAGTGCGTTTTTTTCATGTCAAAAAAGAGAACCGCGGCCAATTTCACAAAATTAATATAGAAATGTAATTACATTTATGCACTGTATTTACAAATTCTGCTTTATCGTTAAACGTATTTGAACAAACTTAATGATGACAATGCGAAAATGTAATTACTATTCTTACAATTGACATCAATTTTAGTTTTATGAAATAAGGCTCTGAAAGTGAACGGAATCACACTTGCATGATTACAGCTGAAATATGACAAGCAATTGCAAGGATTCAACATGTCGAAACGAATTGTGGGCGACGCCGTCCGCGGCAATAGAGCGAACATCGAGGCCATCACACAGGAATTTGTCGTCTTGCAGCATCATGTACGTTTTTCGCAATGTTAGCTTGGAACAAAGCAGAGTAACATGTATAACGTAATTAAGTAATCACTCAACAACGTAAAAATTACGTAACAACGTAAGGTAATGAAAAAAGTGGTAATGTGCATCAACTGTGTTTCTGTTAACCGTTTGCGTAAGCTCGTTTAGAGTATATGGGATAAGCTCATAGAGCAAGACGGAGTAATGTAGCTTTGATTTCTAGATGCAAAGTGCAAATCGTATATTTAACGTTTCTTGACGTTATGCCTGAAATCTCTTGAATATTAAAGAATATTCAGCAATGAATACAGTAATCGCAGACGTTACCGGCCAACAAAAGAAGTAAACTGATTATGGATTGATTTCAGAAACGTTTGCTCACCAGATCTGGATATTATTTTACGAAGTCGCATCTGGATATCATGCGTGATATGGTTCGCGTCGGCACTAGCATGTACAGCGTGGTAAGATATCTTTTCCACTTTCTATTATGTTATGTAGCGCATGTTATGTTACCCATTTTTGCCTTTAATTCAATATTCGCAATATTTTCATAACTTAGTACGAAGTGAAAGCTTAACTATGCAAATCACTTCAAACAAGTCAGTAACTCTTGATTATACTATTATTATTTGTACATATTATTTTCACTTACAATTGGAAACTTTTCAAACCTGACTGAACTCTTTCCCAATCGAACTGGATAATTCGTAGAATTTGTTTGTAAGAAAGTGTTTAATTTAAAGTGAAACGGTTAGATATCGGGCACACTCTGTGGAAACCATTTCCACCATGTCTTTCTTTCAGGTGCGCGTAGAAGCTCAAAAGACGCTGGACGCGTGCGTGCAAAGTTTCCCCTATTCGTATAAGCATATCCTGGACGACGTGCTGTTATTGCTGAAGGAGGATTTGACGATTAGCCACGAGCAGTTCAAGGTTGGATTTGTCGTATTTTTTACATACTTTTATTTTCTTTGTTAGCAAGAAGAATGCGAAGTTCTCTCTTGCGATTGTCCGGACGGGAAATGTTTCGTTGTAACGTACTCTTAAAATTTCTTCATCAGTAGTAGAAGAACTGTCTTTCCCGAGGTTTTCCATTACTTTCTCCGTGCTAAAGATACTCTTAAGTTAGTATTCTACGGTATCTATTAAGGACCCTTTTTAGTGATTAGAAAAAGTTTACGATATATTACAGTTCAATACAATTGATATCTATGTTAACTCGTCCTTCCTACTGTGCTTTTCTAAGATTATATTTTCAATGCGCGCAATTTTGTTGCAGGGCGCATTGTACATACTGTTGAACGGAAAGAAGCTGTGCATATGCGTGCGACAGACGTGGGAGACGCTCCTGAAGGTGTGGCCGGCGGTGGTGACCGCGCAGCACTCTGAGAAGCCGTCCGTCATCGCTTTGCTCGAGCTCGCCCAGAACACCGTCGTTGACAATCTTGAGTCCTTCCAGATTCGCTTCGAGGTTCGATTTTCATGCACTTTTTTTTCAAATTTCGCGGTCTTTTTCGAATTTTGTGGTCTTTTTCAAATTTCGCGGGCTTTTTTCAATTTTCTGCGGGCTTTTTTCTAATTTCTCGCGCGAGACGTTAACTATCTCGCACGCGATTATTATAATATTCTCTGTATATAATGCGTTTCGGCGTTTTCTTCAGTTCTCGGAGAGTTGCGTACAAATGGCGAAGAAGATCAC
>NIUQ01004110.1:0-14891 GCA_002796945.1 Plectus sambesii
AAATATGCTCGAAGGAGCGTTGTGTTGCTGTGGCAACCGGGAAGTGAGATTTGTGTTGGCGCCAAGCGCAGGCAGGTTACGTCGCCACGGAACGGTCGTCACATCGACTGCGCGTGCTATATAACGTCGACCGCATGACCGCAGCGCCATTACGCGGGCGGAGCCCCCACGAAAGCGCCCTACCTTAGAGTTAGAGCAAGCATAAATCATCGAAGCCGAAGAGACTCGATTCTGCTAGCGATGGCTATGATCGAAGGGCTCGGCGACGAAGTCACTTATGCATTGCTGATTCTGTTCCTTGTCTTAGTTTTATCTCTTGCATGGTTATCTACTGGAGTTCGTCCATTCAACTACTATGTTTGGTTAATTCAGCTGCAAACGATGCCGCAACGACGCGTCATACAGGTTGGGAAAAAATTGGCATAAAAAACGTTTGGATTGATGAGCAATAGCAAAATTTGCAGGTACTCCACATGGACGAGCAATCGGCCATTCAGTTGGAGCGGGAAACATCCACAGATTCGACGAGAACTTGGCGCGTTCCCAGCGACGAGAATGAAATATCGACTGAAGAGACGTCGATCATTAATCATCTAGCAGATTTTAACGATCTTCAAGTAGAGATTGAAGAGATGAATCCCACCACCCCATCGGGCTCGCCTGCACAACCGGCTGTTAATGGCGACATTTCACCGTCAACAGCCACACAAGCACAGATAGAGAATGTTGCCGAAAGTGGTATTCCTGCTACTGGCAAATGCGAAATAAAATGCGAGACGAAATGCGAGATAGTAACTCAGCCTTCTCCTGTTGAACAAGAGAGCGATGACGCTCAACCGGGTGACACAAGGATCAAGCTGAAATTCTTGGATGACACCCAAAGAATGGTTGCAGCATGGCTATCACAAACTGTCGGCGATTTCAAAAGGTTGGTCAAAAGCGCCGTGGCAAAGTTATGTAGATGCTTATTTTCAAACGAATCGTAACAATCGCGAGCACCTTTTCTATGAAGATTTTTTTATATAAAAGTTATGGTTACTAAATCTGGTAGCGGTTCTTCTGTGAAGATAGTATTTATAATGGTAGTGATAAGAAAGGCTTATGATTGCATCATTACCATTATTAATAACGTCGTCTATCTCTGAAGAGAGGAGACTGAAACTGGGGCATTTTACGAATAGGAATGTGTGCCAGACAGAACTGGGTGATATTGAGGAATTTCAGAGAGCACTTCACACCAGCGGTACACGAAGGCAAAGTAGTACGTCTAATTTATCGCGGTCAACTGCTTCGCGACGACGGCCGCTCGTTGGAGAGCTACGGTCTGCACGACAACTGTATCGTGCACTGCCACGTCTCGACGACTCCGTACCAAGCCGAAAATGGTAATGGCGACAACAACCGAGCGAACATCTCGGCGCCGGGCGTCACCGGCGGCTCCAATAATGGCACCGATCAGGGTGGCACCGGACGACTTAACATCGGTCGTTACATCAACGTCATATTCACCCTCAAGTTCCTTGCTTTGTGGCTTGGCGCCGTGCTTTACCCGGAATTATTCGACTTTGCCAGCTTTTTCTCTCTGTTTATGTGTACAGTTGTATACGCTCTCTTTGTATTCACCAATTACCGAGCGCGGGAAACAGTCGCGCAACCCCACTCGAGTTCACCGTCTGTGACCGGTAACTAACGTCTAGTTGGGCGAAAGCTCCTTGTGATCTGTTCATAAATTATGTAAGACCCATCAATAATGCCGCTTCATTCCTGACATGGAGCGAATAGCAGATAGGGTTAAAAGACTGAAACAGGTCTCATCAAAGGTCTATGTAAACCATGTATAGGTCTTAACCAAGATCGCTTCAGCTGAGTGTGAGCATTTGTCTCTGAAGTTGCTCTGGAAGAATAAATATTATATTAAAGCCACGGCTTAGTGAACACTCGTTGACGAATATGCGTTTCGCATCAATACTCCTTGACGCTTCTATTGATGCGAAAGGCGTATTCGTCAAAAAGAAGCCGCAAAGTGCGCTGTCCGCAGGCCGCGCCTTATGCTAAGGAAGAGAGCGCGTTCGCCTCAGCCCGCTGCTATCCGCCCACGCACAACAACGCGATCGTCGCCATCGATTCAGTGCGGCCAATCGTACAGCACGAAGCAAATTTCCATTCAGCCGCGCTATCATGAGCGCACTTCTGTTCACACGATATGTCGCGTTGAGGGCGTGAGAGAATTTCAAGACCCCGTAACAGTGGGGTGGCATTGTGAAAAGTTTTTAGATGCTCGGTGGAGACCGGCGCGGGAAAGCCATGAAAATTATTGTACGCTCATTAGCGAGTGTTCTCGATATATTTTTAACTTTTTAATCATTCAACAAGCGATTTTCCATATTGGATCCACATACATAATCTTCGTCAACGGAAAAATATGATCTCTTATCACTTTGGCGCCAACACTTTTATCGCAGTCAGAATGAAACCGCCGGTGACCATTTGCTGCATTTCTGGATGAGTTCGATCGGGAAGAACTTGATGACGGCGGTAAAATCCATCGATAAGTTGAATGTTGACAGCACCCTGCTCTTTCAACCACTGATGACAATCGATCAACGGCTAAACAAGTTGATAGTAATTTCGGGCACAAATTATTTAATCTTCATCTTAAACTGTGAGAAGATGAACTCACTATATTCTTAAAGTTATGAAATTAAAGGTGAACGCACCTGCACGAAAGGCGAATAAATGACGAGTGGTGCGGACGGTGCCAAATAAGCGTAGCACATTTGGAGAGATTCAACTGGAGCGATTGTCCTCAGCGCGAGAATGAGCGCGTCCATTCGATTCGCATTTACAACAGTCAGAAGTTGTTCTTCTTTCTCTCGTCTCGCCAACAGGCGTTGCTTTGACTCTGCGGAAAGGTGCTGCTGGTCCGGTTCGCTTTTAGGGCCGTTTTTGCAGAGAAGCGACTCGATCGGCAATTGGTAGAAAGAGTTCATTACCTGAAAAAATGTGTTTTAATTTTAATGGTGATTTTTAGTAAATGTATTTGTTTGTGCTATAGACATTGATTTTTAATATTCTTTTTGGTAATTTTAGCAATAAATATCGACCATTTGGTGAAGTGCAACATAAGATTAATGAATCTAATATTGACTATTAAATAAATAGTTTTGCCATGCTTTCCTTACCTTCTCGTCAAAATTAAGTGAATGTAAACAAGGGATAGCTTGAGCTTGCGATCCTTTATGTAAGTGAACGCACATCCCGTCGCCGTTCATTCGATCGAGTACAGCGGCAGAGACCAAGCCTTGACATTGCTCCAGAATTAATATCTTAATTCCAGCACGAATGCCAGCAAAGTTCAGCACTTGCGACAGTTGATCAATTCTAAAAATCATTCGCTGAACAAATGATTCATTTCAGGCAAAAAGTTGCTGTAAGAATAGGTGGATTCGTACTATCAGTCGCATATTAATCGTTTGTTAAGCTATAGAAAAGATGAACAAAACTGATTCGAGAATACAAAATGATCAACGTTAACATATGCTTAGCCTGGTTATGTAAAATCAAAAGTCGGAAGCCATAAGCAACGATGCATTGTGTTTATTGAACTCAAAATTATCGCTGCTTATGGCTTCCGCCCTAAGCATTTTCGCTTCGGCTGGATAAATAAAAGATACAACAGTAAAAGGGTGGCCGGTTTTTACCGAGGCGTTCGAGGGGTGGACATAAAAGACGGCATTAAAATCCCATATCACGTAGATCGCTTGAAAAAAGTAAAATACAAAGTGGCATATTGCGACTTTCAAGAGGCGGGATATCAAAAATGCCACCATATTGAGAAAAGGCGGCATAAAAGCGCGCTTCCGAACGCCAAAGAGACGATAGATGGGGTACCTGAGATTGGCGATGCGCTCGGCGTCCTTTCTGTAGTAAGAATCGGCCACTTGTCTGATGGTCGGTTTGAGGAGGAGCACTCGATCGGCGTGCTTGCGCGCCTTTCGTCGAATATACTTATCCTTAGCGAACGTCGTTCGGTCGGCGAAAGACGAATTGCCTTCGACCAACTTGTTGACCAGCTCGTCGGTCGTCATACCCGCCCCTTTGAGGCCTACAATGGCCTCCTGAGTAAGCTTCTGACGTTTCTGAGCGGGATCGAGTGCCGCGTCATTCTCGACAACTGATGCCGCCGCGCTCGCCGATTCCGTCTGTCCATTGCAGGATGCCTGTCCTTCTGAAACGAACTCAAAGGATACACATGACCGAGCGATCCTTTCTGTTTCGAGCAACTTTCCATTAAACTGCTGGCAACGGTAACAATACTTTCTTCAATTACGACGGTGCTCAATGTAATACTAGAGAATATAATAATAACGAAAGCAGCCGAGCACGTAAAGAGATTTCTAATCATAGAATAATTACAAAATATTGAAATTGTTCTTCGTATGCGTGTGTAAAAAGTAATAGAAACGAACCAGTTTCAGTTAATTCTTCCTGGTTGAGCGCCGAAACGTTGGCAGGAATTAAAGCGCCATCTCTGACGTCAAAAAGACCGAAAGGACAGCCGAATGCGCCGTCAACGACAAACTTGAGCTTCTCCACAAGAATAGATTGTTTCTTGCCGAATTTGCAGACTCGCGAGTGCTCCCCTCCCAACTTCTGCACAACTACATATATTCCTTCTTCAATCATTTCTAATACATTCGAAACGATTAATCGTGATAAGAACCTGAAAAGAATGCAAAAATTGAACAACTGAGAATAGATTCTAAAAATATGGACTGCGCAAAAAAGAGATGAATTGAAAGACGCGCCAAATTATTTAGCCAAAGCGTGTTTTAGGTTCAGATGTCATTTGAGGCGCGCACGCAACATTTTTCGAAACCCTCGTCCTTTTTTTTGCTACCGTATCAGGATGTTGTGTTCCGAAATGTTTTGGAATGGTTACGGTTTCAAAACAAATGCTTAGAGAAACGTCCGGTCGTTGATTAATTCGGTGAATCAAGAACGAGTCGGATCGACTGAGCGAGTGTGATATGGACTAACCACTCTGTATGCCTCTGTGCCGGCTTTTAAAGTGCTTTTCTGAAATCCATGCATAGGTTCAGGCAAGCTGGAATCAAACTTTGCCGCCGAATGTTACTCTAAAAGCGCCCCCGGCGTCGGAGTTGATTTCGGTCCAACGCGATGACCTTGCAATTTAAATCACTGATTTTTATCAATGGTTCAGTTTAATGTTGAGAAGGCTGTCGGTTGGGCAGTAGATTGCTCTTTAAATGATCACATGTCAGCGCGTGTAGTAGAACATTTGACCATTACTAGTTGCGCTTCTATGTGGACGTTATATGAGAGAGTTGCATCATTTTGCATATTGCAGGCAGCTCGTCCCGATCGGCTGACTGTTTCGACAGCAAGAAGAGCAGCTAGCAATGTTGCTGTCTCTGCCTGCAACATTCTATTCAGCAGCTTCCGTATTCCGCATCAATCATTAAAGTTTGAACAGTTGCAATGCCGCGCGACCAGCAGCGCGCCTCGCCCAGGGCGTCCAGCTCGGATCAGATCAAGCAGGAGATTCAGCGATTTGAAAGCGTCCATCCATGCATCTACGCTGTTTACGATTTAGTCGATTTGGTTCCTGACCCTCTGTTGGCGCAGCAAATTCGCGATCATGTTGTTTGCATCGAAGGTTGGTCGCTCTTCACACTATAGCAACTTTCATATGCTTAAAATGGTTCATAATCTGTGAACATTTTTCACCGCTGATTTCGAAGAGGTTACAATGACGGTTGATGCAAATTTTACTTGCATATGGAGAAGCTGTTGATACTTGTTTTGCGAGCGGCGGTTATAGAACTCATTCTCCTTAACCACCAACGCCCTGAAAGTGTAGAGAACGAAAATTTTCAGTATATTTTTACCAGATATTGGAGTAATATCTTGGAAGAGATTATCAATTTGGTTGGGTTTGAGATTTTAATTGAGTGCTGCGTAGACCCCTGGAACTGTCTTAAGGAGCGAGCTTCATCGGTCGCAGTAGAATTATTTGTTCAGTGAATTTTATGTATGTGTTTTACTAACATATGAAGCAAGTTTTGTTCCATTTAGATGCGTTTGTTAACAGCCAAGAATGGACGTTGAGCCACACAGTTCCCGAACTGAAGCTGGTAAATACAACTATTTTTCTCCGCTTATCGCTATACCTCTGCTTATGGGGGTGCCCGCCATTCTATCGACCATTTAAGTAAAGAAGCTGTAATATGACGCTTCACTGTATTCTGCATCACACGTTTTGATGAACTTTCAGTCAGTTAACTCTTTCTCCAAATTGAATTATGGGAATGAAATTATCGACTCGCGTTTCTTTTCCAATCTTCCTTTCTGTATTCGTACATGGCTGTTAATATTAATTTGCAGGGAGTTGTTGGTAGTTTGAACAGCGGCAAGTCGGCATTGGTGCATCGCTATTTGACGGGATCGTACATGCAGGAAGAGTCTCCCGAAGGTTTGTTTTGAAGTTTTCTGCAGCCGAATCCGTTTATATATTCGACATTTTGTGCTGGCAAAACAGAGCTGACATTTCATTACTTCTTTCAATTGTTGCTGAAACAATGAAAGATTCTGCAAACTGAAAGGAGAAAGTTCATTTAATGAGCCATTATGCTTTGAATTGACGAGATGGCTGGAAATGTTCGCTCTTAAACAAGGACGCGGTTTTAGGCGGCCGTTTCAAGAAGGAGTTTGTGAACGAAGATCAAAGCTACCTGTTGCTCATTCGAGATGAAGGCGGCCATCCTGAACAGCAGGTCAGTGCGTCGCATTAGTTAATGTCGCCGTGTATGCATTTGGTCTGAAATCGGGAAAGTCCCAAGTATCGTTTATTTCCGCCTTATAATCAAACGACCACTAAGAATACACGGGAGGAGTAATTTTAGATTATGCGAAAGTGGTATTTTCAACGTGTTCAAGATCTGAAAAAATCAAGCTTGTGAATAAATGCAAAATTTCGACAACAAACGTGATGATTGTTGCGGGCATCATTGATATGACATTTCAGTTTCAGTTTTGGCACTGGGTCGACGCGGTGATTTTGGTGTTCAGCGTGGAGGATGAATCGAGCTTTGCGGCGTGTTACAATTACTACGCGAAAATGGCGCATCACAGAAATATGTCGGATGTGCCGCTAATTTTGGTCGGCACGCAAGACGCCATCAGCGAGTCCAATCCGCGCGTCATCGACGAGAATCGAGCGCGCAAGCTGGCCAACGACCTCAAACGCTGCTCCTACTACGAGACGTGCGCCACTTATGGACTGAACGTCGAGCGCGTCTTTCGCGATGGTGCGCCTTTCATTTCAGCCCATGTTTCTTTGTAATTTCATCGAAATATTTTGGAAGTGGGGCGTGTGCTCACGTTAGAGACGGACAGTTGATTGCGATTCGGATAAAATGCTCTATTCCTGGGAATTTTCTGAAAAATTTGGATGGTCGAGCAGTTACACGATCGATTGCCGTCCTCCCATGGCGCCGCATTAGCGTAATAAGGGGCGCGCGCGCACGCCATTCTGTTTGGACGAAAAGAGCGTTAGTGGATTAAAGTTCAGGGTCGGACGGACCCCTCCGCCCTCAATATTTTTTATTCGAATTCTCTGAATAAGTATTTGACGATATGCTTCTGTTACAGTCAACTGCGTTTATAACGCCTGGCTCTATAACGTCGCTGGCTTTATAACGTCGGTCTTTGGCCGGTCCCTTGACCTACGTTATAAAAGCAGTTGACTGTATACATTATCCTATAGGAGAACGGGCTATTAATCGTGTCGTGCCTGCGCGAACCGCTGTCAGTAATGAAAGTGATTGTTGATAATTTGATTTCGCTGACCCAAAAGTCTTCCTTTCACAGTTGCCTTATTTTACAGCTGGCCACAAGATTATTCAGCAGCGAATGCTTCGCGGCGCCAACGGTATAACAACTCGCACACCGACGCCGACGACACCGGCATTGTCTACGTCGAGCGGCGAGCGCCGATTCCAAATGGCCGAGCATCAGCAGTCGACCAACAGTTTGCATCATCAGCCGCAATCTGGCTCTTCCTCGCATCAACGGTTGGCTTTAATATGAAACACTTTTTACCCATACCACTGTAGTGAATTGAGTTGTGCTTTAACGTGACAAACTTGAACATAAGTACACATTATTAAGACTACCGCATTTTATATTTTAACTTTATTGATTATACGAAATGGAGAATCGATTATCGTTCGGCACTCGAGTGTAGAAAAATCGCTATATGCGATGAGACCATTGAAAGAGTATTTATGAAAAGTGATTGCAGATCTTCATCTGTTCTACCCATGCATGATCAACAGAGCTCGGCTTCAGTCGTTCGCCGTCAGTTTGGCGGGGGCAACGGCTCTCCGAACCGCGGCAGTGCTGTGCTTGGAGAGAATAAATCATCGATCAGCACAGGTAAAGAGTACTACAGTATTGCGTAAAGATCTCTAGCCACTGCTTGAAGTAAAATTGAGTAAATAATTCAAGCAGCATCGTGTGCGAGTAGAAGTAGTTACCTAATTTTAATCGACTCTTCGATGCAGTTGTAGAAAAACATGTGACTAGATGATGTCATGTTATTAGCATCGAGACAGACGTACATAAACTAAACTCCAACCAAGGGGAAAATCCCTTCCATCGATTAAAAGTCGATTGCTTTATTATAAGCTACATGTCACATTGGCATTTTTTGTACAATTTGCTATTACAGCTCGGTACGATCGGTCGAGTTCGGCGCTGTTCGCCGTGCCAGCGCCGCCTCCGATAACGCCGCAAACGCCGCTGCGGGATATGGGCGTCTCGCCGGCGGCCAGCAGCAACAGCATCTCCTCCGCGATTAGCAACACTGTCAGCGGTTCGACGCCCAGTCGACTCGACTTGCTCCAAGTGGAAACTTTCGACAATCACATTCCCGTTCATCCGCCCGCAACCTCCTCCTCTTCGCAGCTGCCCACTCCATCGTCTACGCCGACAGTACAACGCAAAAATCGTCGCATTTCTAATATATTTGTAAGTCTACGAATCTTTGCATCGCTCTTTATCGCTCATACTGGCAATAAAAAGGAGAGAGTGACTGAATCTAACGATTTAGAATGAAATAATAAGTTTGTTGCCGGTACCACTATCTGTGGTATCCCTCTGGCTGCCCTAATTTTTGACGTATGAAAGCAAGAAAAGAGTTTTTAATGATGAGCTTGGTTGTCCAGTTCGTGTTTTGATAGTATTCGGAATTCACTCCGATATTTTAGACTTTTGCAAAGCGGCCGTTGTTGGCAGCGATTATTTTGAGCATCGGCAAATGCTTTTTTAGAATTCACATCCTTTAATCTCATCATTTTCCCATTTTAGCAAAGACAAGGTCATAATAAGGAATCATCAGAAGAGAAGCACAGAGCGAATGGAGAACCGTCCACGATTGGCGTCGGCAGAGCCATTCCGATTAAGCAGGTTGGTCCCCTGTCCATGTCTTATTGATACATTTCAAATCGAGACTGGGACATTAATCGGAGGCTATGGAGAGTGATGCACTCTGGCCCTTTATCGGAACGGTAGCGACCAGTCGAGTCGACTTTGAATTATTCATTCTCCTTGGAGTCAATGTGCTATTATGCTCTCGAAGTCGCCCATTTTTCAACGTCGATTTCTTGACTCTTTCTATTGTTTCCCATATAAATTGCTTCATTATTATATTGAATTATGCGGTTAACAGGCTGATTCGTTTAAAAGTTAATATAGCCCCTGCAATCGCAATTTTATTTATCCTGTTGTGTGTATTGGTTCTTTTGAAAACGTTGATGAATTTTGCAGGGTCATTTGTATAAAAGAAGCAGCAAGACTCTAAATAAGGAATGGAAGAAGAAATATGTATGCCTGTACGCCGATGGCCGTTTATCGTACCATTCGAATCTCAAGGTATTCATTATTTGTTTCTAACATTGCATTGTGCGCTAGGTATAAACTGAGAGATTTATTGCTTATCCTCATCCATGCATATAAAGCAAAATGACGAAAATGCGTCAAATAATGCGCGTTATGGATGTAAACGCTCTTCTCGAAATTCATGTTCAAGAGAGCAGTGTTTGCACTTTCTCCATAAACGTTTCACTTTGATGTTGACACGTATGTTTCAGGATTACATGGAAAAAGACGCCCATGCAAAGGAAGTATTTTTGGGTCTGGCGACGGTTAAAGTTCCTGGTAGACAACGGCCGCGCGTCACTCAACGCGCCCAAACGCAACCGATTACCGTGCCCCCTTATGCGTTGATGAAGGAGAACAACAGCTATTCGGGTACATTGCTCATTTCAGCCTCATTCAGTGTAACTCGATAATTGAGGGAATCCGGGAGCAGTTTTAAATCCACGTTTCCAAACTGATTTTCTCGAATACCGTGAAAATGGCCTATCGCCACGTCTTTATGACTATTAAGCAATAAAACAGTCAGTAACCATGTTATACAATAACCATTACCCGTTAGATTTTGTTTTGGCAATTTACTCGTGCAGAGGCGGCGTGACACTGATTGCTTGTCACAGTCATATGGCCATTTTTCGTTTGTTCACTCTTTAAATAGCGGCTGATTTAGGGATTCAAACGGCGAAACGCGAATCGACGGTTGATCTGAATGGACAGAAAGTGATGCTGACCGCCTACGAGTTCATACAGGAAGGGAAAGAAGGCGCGTCCACGAGCAGCGACTTGGATGGACACTCGGCGACGTCCCGACTGAGCGACGTCATCGCCAACAGTCAGGTGAAGAAACGACGCGGACATCGGCGGCTCGGAAGCGGCGTCAAAAATGCCGACAATGAAGGTATTTTCATCGTTCCTCGCGTTTAAATAGGCGTCGCTTCATCGTCCTCCCAATTTGCTCTCGGCTGTATAACACATACTTTTCAGAGGAAGACAACGATTTCATCATCGTATCGTGCGACCAAAAGCGGTGGGAGTTTTCGGCGGCGAACGCGGACGAACGAGACGAGTGGGTTGTCGCCATCGAGGAGCAGATCGAAAAGGCGCTGCAGGTGATTTCTTTTTTTAACAATTTGATGTAGGGACGAAGTTCATGCGCTTTTGTTTCGAGCGACTGGCCTTACGAGAGCCGAGTACTGTGCTCGTTCGATGTCTGAAGATGGTTTATTTCAGGCTCAGCTCAGTCAAAAGCATCGGCAGTCGAAACGACAGCACGGCGACAAGGCGGAAGTGCAGGCGCTTCGTCAGTTGCCCGGAAATGACCGATGCGCCGACTGCGACGCGACCAATCCCGACTGGGCCTCTCTCAATCTGGGCACGCTTATTTGCATCGAGTGTTCCGGCATCCATCGTAATCTCGGCTCCCATATATCCAGAGTCCGCTCGCTGGAATTGGACGAATGGCCGTACGTTTTAATCATTTACTCGTTCAGTGGTCCGCTACTCGGACTTCATTGATCATTGATATAAAAAACAATGAATCAGGTTTATATCCGTATCGAACGCTTTAATTACTTTTATTTCAATTTTGTTACGCATGTAGAAAAGTATACGAAGAAATATCGTTGCTGCATTTCTGACTGTGCTCTAATTATCATTTTTGCAGAATCGAATACATTGCCGTAATGCAAGCGATTGGCAACGATTTCGCTAATCGTCTGTGGGAGCAGAATGTGAAATCCGATAGACGACCGTCTGCCGATTCGGACAGGTAATAAACGTGAATTTGAAATGAAACGCATCTTACACCATATTAGAGTATTATTATTTAACAAAAAATATCGTCATTAATGTTCTCATTGCCAGCCATTCGCAACTCTCTCTGTTTCAGGGAGGTGAAAGAAGCGTGGATCAAGGCAAAGTATGAGCGAAAGATATTCTTGCCCGACATTCCGTCGAACAAGCCGATGGACCGGCTGCTGATTGAGGCGGTGCTGGCCCGCGATCTGGGCGCGCTGCTTCTCGTCTTGCCTCGCTGTTCGGAGAGTGATGTCAACGCGCATCTTAGCATTAACGACTTGCGCACTCCGCTGCACCTGGCCTGCCTCGTCGGCTCTCCCGAACTGACGCAGCTACTCATTTGGGTATGCATATTTACGTCACGGGGCTACCTATAATGCACCTATTTTATAATTAAATGCGAGAAACGGTATCAGCTTATTTGAACCGAAAATTATTCACTGTTTGTGTGGCGTTCATTTGATGCTCAAGGCAACCACGAAGACAAAAACGTTATTAATCGTGGAGAGCAGGCTAAATTGAAGTGTAGTGATAACAATGTTAGAGTATATTTTAATATGGTCAACTTCTAAAAAATCTGGGATAAGGGCTCATCATAATTAAATACTGGGACGTTTTATATCAAATCGCGGCGATATTTTGGAAATGAAACGATCATTTATAACGTGCCCATTTCAGTACAATGCTGATCTGCGATCAGTGAACGAGGAGGGATGTTCCGCAATTTGGTTTGCCAAACAAGGCGGCTCTCAAGATTGTTACGACATTCTAATAAACGCCGGCCTCGATCCCAACTTTGGTCTGTCGCCGAATGCCGACACATTCTCGAGTCTCCGGCAGAAGTCGACTGTACAAAGCAAATTTGTTGACTCTGCTCAACAGCGGCAGCAAAATGGTCGCACATCCGATGCTTTTGACAAGCTTCCTTCCAGCATAATATGAAATTCCTTCTCTCTGCTTCAGAATAATTTCAGTACTCGTTTTCCTTGTTCGCTTGACGCTTCTCTGCAGTATTTATCTGATCTTGATGACATGAACCCCATCTGAACTCTGCGACGACACCTGAACTGCCTTCACCTGTATCTGGCGAAAGCCGTTTTAAGTTGTGTTGAAATGGGCTAAAGTTATCCGACACGACGACACGTATATGTATTTAATGAGCAGTGTATCGTGCACGATTGTCAGAAAGAAGGCATGTAATTCTCTAACTATTTACACATCGCCGCGAAGAATTGATCTGTTGATTGCTTTGTTGTATCCATACTCTGTTCCCGTTGAAGAAAAAAACAATTCCAGTCCAGTATTGTGCATTCACATCCAACAAAAACATGTACAGTCGGTTAGTTGGAGGGTTACTATGCGTGTAGTATCGCACTCAGATGAAGCAGTTCTTTGGTACTTGCGCACTTGAGCTTCACCGCGCTACAACACAGTGCTTGGCGTTAGGTGGCTGTGCTAGGTTCGCGCCGCTCGTAGTATTACCTGTTATCTACACGCGCCTATCTATTAGCCGTTTTAGTGCGCTTTTAGATTACAGATAATGAAGTACGCGATATGAAACCGACCCAACGAGGATACGCCCTTACGTTCTGTGTGGTGATATCAAATGTAAATAATAGCTAGTGTATTTACAGCTCGTATTACAATCTGTTATCTACAAGCACCCGACAGTATTACTACACATACGCATTGTTACATTCGGTCTAACCGACTCCTCGTTTAGGGGCTTCGCGCAAATAGACAACCTCTGCGCGAACATCCCAATCGAAAAGGCATATCGGTAGCATAGGGTATCGACCCTCAGACGATCATGGCAATATAAATGAACGCGATGGCATAATGTGCGTTCGAAATTTCAGCGCTCATGTATTATGTAGGTTTCGCGATGTTTTCTGCATGAAATCAATGCTGCAGCGCACTTGGTAGGCAAAACACAGTTCTTCCTATGGGGTATATGATCGCGATCGCCTCGAGTAACAGATAACTGTAGATAGCTGGGTGGTCGCTCAAGCCAGGGTGTCCCTTATCTCCCTGATTGCATATGCCGAATAAGTACAGGGTGCGATGAAAGCACTGTCAATTTTCGTTTTTTGTCAATAAAACTTTAAATGCTCTCATCATCTCAGAATAGCCATTCCTGATTTTTGTGCGTCTCTAATTGCTTGATATTGCTCGGAAAAGTTCTGCGTTCATTTTTCTAAAGTAAGGCTATTAGTGAGATGGAGGGAACATGTGCTGCAATTTTCAATTTACACTGTTCGAGAAGGCGTCTGTCGGAGATCGTTCAGCTGCTGTGAGCGTCGAAGCGCCGTGATGGATCAATTTCTGAGACGTTTAAATGGCTATATTTGTGCTTAAGCCAATGAATTGTCAAATTTTATGCAGCTTTCACTTATTTTAAATTTTAACTACAATACCATGGTTTCATGATTTTCATCGCACTCTCTATGACAGGCTGACTATCCTTCCCTCGGCAGCACAGCACTCGAAGAATCTTGAGACCCCACGTGAGGTAATCGTACGCATTCATTTGCTCGCCAATACGGATGGGACTGTAAAAAATCCGTTAAAATTCTTATAAACGTGTTTTTACATGATTTAGCAGGCAAACTACCATAGCGCTAAGAAGAAATTCAGTTAACAGCATGAATCCATTGGAAAGCGCAATTGACGTAATAAAAGTAAGTTACCAAAAAATCTATCATTAAACGATTAATTTCGAAAGGGCGTAATAGAGTTGACGTGCGACGTCGCAACGTCCGAAATCAACAGTGCAATTACAAATAATTACGAAACGGACGTTGATTAATTCTTGGTAATTGCGCTATACATTTCGGACGTTGCTATGTCGCACTTCAAAATAATTAAGGGCGTAACAGAGTTGAAGGATGAAAGGATTGCACAGAATCTCAGTCGTAAGGAATTTGCACCGATGAAAAAAATATTCGAAAAAAACCAACTTTTAGTCAACTCGCATTTTCCTTTGCAAATGTTAAATCTTATAGGCCGGAGCATACTTTTTTTAACGCACGCCGCTGCGGCGTGCGTCGTTGCCGCAAAAGTTTGCGGCAGCAACATGCGTCGTTGCCGCAATAGTTTGCGGCGTGCGGCATTGCCGCAAACTCTTGCGGCAG
>NIUQ01004111.1:0-14900 GCA_002796945.1 Plectus sambesii
GTCGCTGCAGCAAAGATGTCCCGGCTGGCGGCACCTTTGTCCACTCATCGCCGCCCAATCGCAGACAGAGCTCCGAGATGATGTCGTCGCAGTTGCCCAATAGCTCCACGTCCATGGTGCAATGCGAGAGCGGCTCTCGATTGATCAACACTTGCGGCACTTCCGGAGGTATGCTGCCTGAATATCACTCTAATACTAAGTTACTGCAAGTTGCAAAGCGCTCGCTAATCGGCTCGTGGACAGCCATTTTTCAGTGTATGGCTTGCTTTTACAGTCGAACCCGCATTATTGCAACTTCGCGGGAACCAGCCGAAATGTGGAATAATGCGGGCTGTGCAATGATGCGGGTTCGACTGTAGCTTTATCTCTCAATTTCGACTGACGTACACGGTATCGAATCCCGATTCGTCACTTTCGCATTCAATTCGAATTCAAACTGAATGTAAAAGTGACTAATTGATATGTAAGACCGTATATTAGTAAACATAGCTAGTCGAATATAACAAAACAGCCAAAACTTCGACCACAGGCTAATGTTGGAATACGATAATCACGAAACCACGCGAAATCCGCTGAGCAAAACAAGCGATGCATGGCTTCGCACGGTGGACACGGAAGGGAAAGAGGCAAACATACTCGGAATCAAAGCGACCGGTCGAACTTTGAGCGAACTGCCGATGACGATGAGCAAGTCGACTTTGTCCTTGTCGGCGGTGATTTGCTGATGGAACTGCGATGGAAGGTCTTCGCCGAAGAAGACGATGTCGGGTTTCATCACCGCCTTGATATCCTCCGGCGGACACTTCAAACAGTGAGGCACGCGCTGAAAATGCTCGTTAGATAGCAATGCTTGTGTTATTGTCCGAATGGTTATCCAAAAGGGTTTTCGAAAAATTCCTCTCATTTAAAAATAAATCGATAGCAATACAACACTTCAGCAAAGCCGACAACTCTAAAATGGCAGAAGATGGTACCTTTGCGAAAATATCCTCTCTGATATCGTCGCAGGACACTTGGTGCTTGCAAACGCAACAGGACGCGTTTGCAAAGGAACCTGTAAGGAGGTATGGATATTTCATTGACTGAAACAAGAGCGCGCATATTCCTCACCGTGACATTGCACGATGTTGCTGATACCCGCGACTTGCTCAAGCGTGTCGATGTTCTGCGTGTAGTTGCGTAACAACTTGCCCGCATCTTCCAAACTCTTGATGAAACGGTGAGATGGCGAAGGCCGGAACTGACCCGGATAGATTTCCTGCAAGCGCGACAGATAATGATGAGATTTTCCTCGAGAGTGAGAAAATTCCGTAGGGACTGCCGTAAAGTGCAGGAAGACATATTTAAGTGAGCTCGTATCCCTGTGAGATCCAGTTAGCTATGTATTTCTGGTGTAAAAACGAACGGATAGGTCGGTTAATAAAGATTATTATGCTTTGAAGCAATGTTCGATCGCATAAAATCCAATAGTGAGTGCAATTATTCTTATATTCATTTGCATTGCTCAATGCTAGCCTCATTCAGATAACAAGTAATCAGATAATTAATAAATAACAGGAATCGAATCGCGTGTGTCAACGTAATCGTTGCAAGACAAAATGCTGACTTATTCCTACTAATTAAAAAGTAAGGACAATATACATGATTAAAAGTTGCAAGCAAAACTGTACCTGAGCGAAATCGAAGAAAGGGCGAGGATTCTTTCGAAAATAGTCTATGTCAAACATGGCCTGAGGATCAGGTAAGTCCGGAAAGTCGCTGTGTAGTCGAGCATAAATCCCGTCCTTGCTACGAAAATCAGGAATTCCACAAGAGACCGACACCTAAAGCTATCAGTAAGTTTCATTCGAATGGAATCATCATTTAGAGAATTATAACGAACTATTTTGATTTCTTAATGAAATCTTTGATTAATTATCAAGTTGAATTAAATACAGTCAAAACCGGATAAGTGCACATCGATCCGGCACGAAAAATTTGTGCACTTATCCGATCATGATTCAATGCAAATGTTGTACACGGGGCTTGGAAAAAATGTGCACTTATCCGGTTTTGACTGTATATGTGTTCGATGGCTTAGAATTCAAAGTTCGCATTCGTTTTCGCTAAAATTAAGAAAGTCTGTAGAGTGTACCCCAGCGCCAGTAAGGACAAGAATATTGGTAGAACGTCTGAGAAGGTCAACGACATCGTCCAAAGTGTTATACTGGGGGAGCTTCTCGCGTTTAGGCGGTTCGGACAGCAATTGCGCAATGACGTGAAGCATTATGCTGTTCGGTAGATCTGGCGGCAGTTCCGTATTCGGAAGGAGTTGCCTCAGAATCTCTCGCGGGTTCACGCCTTCGTCCAGCATTTCCTGCACAAACGTCACAGCTGAAAATCACGAGAATTTGTTTATGAAATTCAGCTATGTGTGAAAAACGCTGAAACTGCGAAATGTAATTGAGTTTAGTCATTTTCACTTCAGTAAGGACAATTTTCCATATAAATGTGATATTGATAATGTCTTTAATAATGTGGAAAAGGTATGTGTAAAAGTGTAGAGCGCGGTAACACTACTATCACTCTTCTCGGCTCAGATAATATCTCGGATGTAACCTATTACGCATTTTATCGAGAAAAGTAAGCTGAATAACAATCTCCGATAACAATTCTTTAGGCTTGTAATGCTAGAAAAGGGCACATACATGGGCTAATTGGCTTCCAATCGGCCGAGCTGGGAGTCGGCGGGCCATCCGAATCGCCGCAAGAATTGCAGTCATCGTCCGCTGGAACAGCCGTGTCTGGATGACTGCTGTCTGCGAGTTCTGTCCCAACGTCCAGCGATTCCACGTTGCTTATGCTAGCTAATTTTTCCACGCATATCTTTTCTTGGAATACTACTGGCAGCGTTGGTGAATTTGAATTCGTTCCCGCAGGATTGGACGTCGACTGTTGCTGGCTATCATCCGCCATCTTCTCTAGTCAGCGCTCCGCGATTCAGTTTTCACTCAGCAACGCTTTTTTAAGGAATGCTGAAAGAGTATAAGCAATTTTCCATGCATTTGTCTATCTGAAAATTCTGACAATCGTCTAATCGAAATACGCGCGAAAAGTCATTTTTCCGTGACGAAAAATTTAGTATTCTCCTCAACGAAGCAGGATTAATTCACGATTATTTATCAAAGATGGAATAAATAGTGACCGAATCATTACCGAGGTTGAGTGATGCGCAGATGCTAATCTAGACCAGCATGTGGATCTCCTGCTTCAGCTTTCTTCTCGTTTTGTCTTTATATTACGACGCTTCCAAAACTTGGTTTGCTGCCAAAATAGCCTAAATGGCTGATTCGAAACCATTTTACAAATCGTAAAACTGACGCGCCGCGCTCACCCGCCTCTTTGCCGCACAGAGCACTGCTCCTTAAAAACTTGCTACAAGCCGGTGGAAACTCCTAATGATTCGTTATTTAAGGATCGATTTTAGACTTAATATTAGTGCACGCTTATTCATAAGCTTGTTCATAGGTGGAGCAGGGTGAGAAACTCCTATGGAAGAGGTTAGTGCGTGAAGTAGTGTCTCTATATTCTCCCTTCCTCCACCGTTTGCGATCCAATCGACTCGAGCCAGTCCTCATGCCGCTAATCAAGTCGAATATTATGTTGCTTCTGTTGTACTTGCAGTCTTGCGCGTTCTATTGTAGGACGCCTATCTTTTGTGAGAGCGGAAAAATGTCAAATTTGTGTTTCTGCAATGAAATGTGCTGCTAGGATGTTCCTGTGCTGAAGGGATATCTCAATCGGCTTAAAAAGAGCATTTGCAGGCTTAGGATAGTGCAAGTATCAAAGAAGATCGTGCACTGTAATAAAATAAAGCTTGTTGTTGCAGAGCAAACAAGCCATGTCGCTATTGGACGACGTCGACGAGAGCCTGTTCGAGTCTTCCGACTTCGAGGACGACGAACCGACCACATCGGACAAAAGAAAGGACGGAAAGAGTGGCGGCGATGAGAAGAAGGGTTGCTTCCGGAGAGAACTGCGCAGTATGGTGTACGGTTTCGGCGATGACAAAGTAAGAGACGTTTTTGCGTTGAATGCCGACGAAGATGCGACCTGATTGTTATTGTGCAGGTGCCTTACGCGGAGACGATCGAGATCCTGGACGAAATCGTCGTCGAATACGTTCGGCTGATCATTATGCGCGCCATGGACGTGGGCAAATCTGGCAAAGTCACCCTCGAGGACATTCACTATTTGATCCGTCGCGACGTCAAGAAATATGGGCGCGTCAAAGATTTGCTCTCCATGAGTGAAGAACTGAAAAAGGCTCGGAAAGCGTTCGATGAAGCCAAATATTGACTTTTTGCGCCCCAATTGTGATCCGATTGTCGTTGTGTCAATGTGGCCGTCCGATGTCATCGAGATCGGCAATAAATGCGCGCATCAACGACGGTCACGACTATACAACCTGGTGCCGCTATAATTCGCAGCGTTATTGTGCCGGCAGACGCTTACGCAGATCGATTGGCGATCGCCGCTGCGGCCTGCGAGAGCTTCGTCGCTTCGTCGCTGCGCCGCCACCGCCGCCGCCGCCGCGGCTTCATTCTATGTTCGTTTGTGCGGCTAGAGCGAGCCACTGAGCCAGCCGGCTTTAGCGCCTCTGCGCCATGGAGCCGCCGATCGACCGCGGCTGGGCGTGGCTCATTCTGGGCGGCGCCTTCCTCAACCAGCTGGTCATCCTCGCCATCGGCAAGTCGCTCGGACTCGTCTACGTCGCGCTCATCGACCGCTTCGACGCCACGGCGTCGGCCGCCTCCGTAATGCAGGCGCTGCTGGGCGGTATCGGTTTATTCGTCGGTTAGTTATTGACCGCTCTCCCCCTAACTGACCATCTGACAGAGTGGTCGTTGCAGGTCCGCTGGTCACGGCAATGGCTGATGCGTTCACGTGTCGCATTGTAGTCATGTCAGGGGCGCTCTTACTGAGCGCGGCCGCGCTGATCGCCTCCCAGTCGGCGACGTTAAACGGCATCGTCTACCCGTTTGGCATCCTTGGCGGCATCGGTGTCGGCATGGTCGTATGCCCCGCGCCCATCATCGTCGCTCGCTACTTCGACAAACGCCGTGCGCTCGCCAATGGACTACTTTACTCGGCGGCCGGCGTGGCCAGCACTTTGGGTCCTTTGATAATGAGCTTTCTGTTGCAACGCTACTCTATCAACGGCGTGTTCATGATAGTCGCCGGTTGGGTGCTGCACGTACTTATTGGCGGGGCGCTCTATCGACCGTTGACGTCGTGGGCGAGTCGACGGGAGAGGAAGCCATTGCGTTCGGCAGAAGCGTTCGAGCAGAAGCGTCTCAGCACGATCGAAGAGGTATCGCTGGAGATGTCGTCGAGTCTGGTGGGATCGCCGGGCGAATCGGCGCCAGCTCTGCAGCAGTTTGAAACTGCGCGCGAGTACCCCGTCGACCCGGAGGCAGAGAAGTCGCCACCATTCCTGACGGCGCGCAGTCAGCCAATGCTCTCGTGGCGCAGGGACGGCTCGCTCGACGACGATTCGGCGGATAACGAATGTTACGTCAGTGCGCTGAACCTAGCCGCCGTCTCCCTGCAGGTTGGTTTTTAGGCGACATGTGAAAGCAATTGTAACATTTTTCTCTCGTTCAGAATATACCCGCTGAAAGAAACGTGGAGAAGCTGCGAAAGCGAAAGTGGAATTTTCGCCGAATCATTCACCGACTGTGCCACATACGAGCGAAGGAAGGACACTATGTTCCACTGCTGGACGTGATGATTCTGAGTCATCCGCCCGTGGCGCTGCACGCCCTCGGCTCCATGATGGGCACGTCGTCCTTCTTTCTCATCACCGTCACACCCGCGCACTGCAAAGAAGGCTTGGGCTTCAGTCCGGTTCAAGTCGGCTGGCTGCTCACGGTGCTCGGTGCGTCCGAAACAGCCGGTCGGCTGTTCATCGCGGCGGCCGGAGATCGAGCATTTTTTCGCCCTCGGCGTCCTATGATTGCGTCGCTGTTCATGTTCATCGGCGCATCGAGCACGTTTGCGAGTCCGCTGGCTACGTCGGTGCAGTGGCAGGCGGTGTACTTGCTAATCGCGCCGTTCGTCACGGGCGCGTTCATGGCGGTACACGTGCTCTTGCTGGTCGATCTGATCGGGACCAAACGACTGGGGTCGGCGTTCGGCCTAGTGCTGTGTCTGGAAGGCGTAGCGG
This sequence comes from Plectus sambesii, assembly GCA_002796945.1. Classification (NCBI taxonomy): domain Eukaryota; kingdom Metazoa; phylum Nematoda; class Chromadorea; order Plectida; family Plectidae; genus Plectus; species Plectus sambesii. The sequence continues at coordinate 6,209 of NIUQ01004111.1, forward strand.
CGTGCGGCACGCCGCTGGCTATAGGCATCCTGCGCGACATGACGGGCAACTACATAGCGTCGTACTACTTAATCGGCGTGTGCTTCACTGTGAGCGCCGTCGCGATCGGCCTTATTCCTCTTGCATCTCGTCATTATCCCGTTCGCTTCAATGAGGACGCCTCTTAAGTCATAGTTATATATATATATATTTATACTTTCGCCGCACTCCGTACAATTACCATTAATGCCGCCGCGCGAGGCAAGGTATTTGTAAGGTATTCTTAGTAGTTGTTTGGGGCGCTCACGTCGTCGCCTTATCGACGCGTGAGGAGAGTATAAGCCGGCCATCGAGCTTACCTCAAAATTTGCGAATTTCGCGACGCAAAGCGGAAAAATTATTCTGATATTGTACATGCATATCTTGATAATTGCAAGAACTCTGCTGCCCACCCTTCCGTAATGTCACAACTATGTTTGATGCTACGATTGATCGCCGTCTACACTTATCGATGCTGTGTGCCGATGCATTGCACTTTTTTGCTGTCACTGGAAGACGTCGAGATGAGAAATTTACTCGATTGCTCAAAAAGAATCATATAATTATTAGTTACGGAGTAAACTAGAGCGCATTTGAAAAGACGGTCATGCATAGTAGGCGCTTAAATTTGGAGCTTATAAGCGGGATCTACATTCTGAGTGCCAGGCAGTTTAGAACAATGGCGGAAGGGATAGTATCAGCGTATTTATATGTACACAACAGCGGACCGTGTTATAGTTAGTCACCGTTGCCGAGCAGAAACGCAACATAAAAATAGAATATGGTCATTATTTCACCTTTGTCAAACGCGGCGTCGTTCAAGGAGATTGGCAAACTGATATAAGGTAGGAAAACGCAAATCATATTGTCATAGCACGCCAAATCAATAGTCAAATTTCAGTTTTAATTCGCGCATAGTGGCACACTTGAATCGGTCGCCCTTGGCCGGCATACCTGTCGTCGGCTCCAACGCACCGAGGAGGAGCACAAGACGTGGCAGTGTTCCGCCTTTGCTATGCTACTCAACAACGTCACGCGGAGCAGAAAATCGCCGACAGCTACCGCACGTTTTTCTGCACACGCTTTCTTTTGCACAAGCACTCAGACACACGAGAGAGAAGAAGAATGGACACAAAATACCGCAGACGACTAGCGATTGTAACGAACAACAACACCTCACACATCCTAACTGCCTTAATGGTAGCAGAGTTTTCAAGTAACGTCCCGTCCCTCGGCTAGAGTAAACAGAGAAGAAGAGGTGAACAAGCAGAAGAAGAAGAAGAACATAACGGAGACTAGCAGCGACTTGGTCAGATGTACGGCCGACCGATTGCGATGGGAAACGCCCGCATGTGCGAAACAGTAAGGACACGCTTGGAGGTGGCGACTGAGTGACTAATAGTTGGACCACATGGGTTTGCGTATCCAACGCAGTCGCAGTCCGCTGTCCGTGCGAATCTTGATCGAGGCGGCTTCGGCAGCGCGCACCGTATCCTTGACCGACTGCATCAGGTTCTGCGCGTTCAGCACTAGTTGCTGCATCGCTTCTTCATCCTCCTCCGTGCCTGCAATTTAAGCGCTCATTCAACATTCAACGGATCGCCACTTTGTCCAAAAATAAATCGTCCATAAGTTAAGCAACGTGGAATTTGGATCAGAGAGCGCGCGTTACGCTCAGGGGCCAATTTCATAAAACTGTTGAGCTGTTGAGAAATGAGAATTAAGGAATTGAGGTGCATGCCGATTGGTCAGTTTTGAATTTCGACCAATGGGCGCTTGCCTCAATTCCTCAATTCTCAATTCTCAACAGCTCAATCTAATGNCCTTGACCGACTGCATCAGGTTCTGCGCGTTCAGCACTAGTTGCTGCATCGCTTCTTCATCCTCCTCCGTGCCTGCAATTTAAGCGCTCATTCAACATTCACCAGATCGCCACTTTGTCCAAAAATAAATCGTCCATAAATGAGGCAACGTGGAATTTGGATCAGAGAGCGCGCGTTACGCTCAGGAATGCATAACGCGATTACATATACAGTGGAATTCACTTATACCGGTATTTGAGGGACCGATCAAAATTACCGGTATAACCGAAATTATTTGTATGGGGAGATGCACTTTGGGACCGACAAAAATTACCGGTATAAGTGAAATACCGGTATAACCGAAACCGTTATAAGTGAATTCCACTGTATACAGTTGTCCGCACCGAAACCACCTCGCGATTTGTTCAGTATGCGACGAAAAATTTATATACGGTAATTTATGCATGCAAATTATTGATTTTTTCGCCACACAACAAGATATTGTACACAAGTCCCGTTTCGGCGTGGACTACTGTAAATATATCTCCTGATGAATGCATTTTGAAAGTGAGACGTGCTCGAGAATGGTCTAAAATTGCGTTACGTACAGTATGGACGACCCTATATCAAATAACACACGGTATTCATGCGCGTTATTATCACTCAACGAGTCTTTCTTTGACACAAACGCATTAGTTTAGTCGGATCATAGATTAGCACTCGATTCTAATCCAGACATGATTAGAACCTAATTCTAATCCAGACCGAACTCGTTCATGCAAAGTCGCACAGCACTCTCAATTACCCTCATTCGGCTGTCCGTATGGGCCGTATGAAACTAAAATTGCGCGAATAAAGATCAAAGTAATTGATCGCGCAGCCGGAAGTATAGATGCGTCCGGTACACCGATGTCGTTTAATTTCTATTTTACAATATCGATTGCAAAAATTTGAATGCCGAAAATAATCGAAATCAATTGCCGAAAAATACCGAAACCGATTACAAAATCGGTGCACCGACGCATCTATCGATGGAGGCTCCAGCAAAATTGCAACCTACCTTGGGAGCCGAGCATTGTCGCTTTGACGGTCGAGAGAATCTTGAGCTGCGTGGCAATTGTTGGAATTCGCTCGCAAACTTGCAGCAATGTCTGAAGATAGAGTAGCGCATAGAGAAGACTCGACAACCATCAGACACAGACTCGAAGCTATCATATACTTTCCACTTTATCACTAGTCAGGACAAAATTAATGACTGCGTCAAAGAAATCGTCCCGAATTCATAGCTCATCATTCAACTATTTAATGCACGTAAAAATGAAGAATCAATTTTGGCAGAAAATGTTTCGCCCTGAGAAGCTAAGCTGGATGGACAGGCTGCTGTTAACGGCTAGCCATTTCAAACTTTGAGTATACCTTGCGCATCTTGATGTCCGTGCACTGTCGCGCAAGCGCGACTGCTAGCCGCGTGACTTCCTCGGAAGCATCGGCGATGGCTTTGGCGCAGTCGATAAGATCTTTCTTAGTGCCTCCCTCGCCTCTGAAACACGCCGACGCGTATAATCAAATAAATCCACAACGAAGACCAAAGCCGAACCTGACGAGCTGGCTGAGCCGGGCCATAAGGATAGCCATGCGCTTGGCTGCGGCGACGATCTCGTTTTCTCTGCTCGACCACTGTCGCAACTCCTGGTGCAAATTGTGGGCCGCATTCTGAACAACAACGTGTTTAGAACTGTGGACAGTTGATTAATGAAGGAGTAGGGTACCAAAATTGAATTGTTGGCGCCTCCAGGGAGTGGGTAGCGCTCCCAGAAGGCTCGCGTCTCCTCCTCATCGTCCGTCTCTGGCGGCGGCGGTGGTCGCGGCGGAGGACTGATCTCAACCGGCGGCGGCGGACGCGGTGGTGCTGGCTCTGAAAGCGACCAATCCCATCATCACTTTGTCTTTAACGATAAGCGCATCCAGTGTGAACATTCATTTCAAGTCAAGTGAGAACTGGAAAGATCCAGAAAAGCGAAGTACGTCAATGGCAAAGAGAGAGCATTCGGTGAGAGAGTGAGTATCATTCTGAGGACGAGTAGTCATGTTAGTCCATCACATAACAAAGAGGATTATTGAAGTGTTGAAGGGATTGCGAGTCACACAAATCCGCCTTAATATATGCATTCGGGACATCCGAATTTCGCATTTGCTTTTATCGAAACATAGGATTCTCCGTCATCAAATGCAAATATCAAGATCAGCTTGTTCGACTGGCTTTAAGAGGAAACGTTAATCGCATAGCATCCAAAGCGGTAAGAAGTGCAAAGTCAGGAACACAAAGATTACCATCGTAACGCATGAACATCTTATTGTGCATTGCAGGTGGTGGCGGCGGCGGCGCTGAATGCGCTGAAATAGAACCCAACACCAATTCCCAGAATAGTGCAGAGATGGTCAAAGATGATAGAAAATGAGGCGAAAGGCGTGCACAAAAGATGACGCCAACAATATCATATCAATATAAGAATGATAAGAATGGAATGTGCTCATAGTGGACCTGATGTCTTATTCTCTGAATCGAACGCTCCAGGACTAAGTTGCTGCCATTGACTCCAATCTATGGCCTCAGGACGAGCGTTAGAAGGGCGATAGCGACTTCTTGCTAAAACCAACACGTATAGAGCGTCGCCTATGTCAATTTCAACTGATCTAATAGCATTCTCGACTCACTCACACAAAAAATTGAAACAAAAACGGCTACGACGACGACGACCGCTGCAAACCAAAGCAACTCAACTGCGACAAACTGCGAGGGACTGCGGAAAGCTCTCATGCCCGGGACTAGAGCGACTACGATGAAAAGTGATTCTGCGAGCGAGCGTGGATGAGGAGGATGTAATAAGAGATGCAATGAGAGAACGCGAGCTGAGAGCGAAGAAACAAAAATCGGCCAGCGGTCGACTAGGGTGAGCTGAAGAGCGACGACGCAGTTGGGAGGGCAGCCGACAGCGAGCAACTCACGACTGGGCGAGTGCGTTCGGAGAAGGGTCGGGGATCGCTGCAGGTCGAAGAGGGACGTGAACAACTTGGCGGGCGGCGGCGACGACGCGCGGCCCACGTCGAACTCGGCCGCGAAGTCGCTCCTTGACGGAAAGAACATCGGCGATGACGACTGACGCCCCACCTTCCAAAGCGGCGTCTTCGGCGATGTGTGAGCCGTCCGACCCGCATTGAACTCGGCCGTGTAGCTGCCCGTCGATGGAAAGAGCGGTGGCTTCGGCGACGAAGTGCGAACCGTCCGACCCACGTCGAACTCGGTCGCGTAGTTGTCCGTCGACGGAAGGAGTGGCGGCTTCGGCGACGACGTGAGAGCCGACCGATCCGCGTCAATCTCGGCGGCGTAGTCGCAGGGCGACGGAAAGAACGTCGACGATGACTGACGACCCGCCTGCCAAACCGGCGGCTTGGGCGACGTGCGAGCCGGCCGACCGACCTTGAACGGGTCGAACACCACGCGCGGATTGCGCAGCACCAACGACACCGATGGCTCGCTCGATTCCGACGTCACTAATCACACACACAGTACGGGCGTATTTCGTAAAACTATTGCGATCGGGCGATTGCAAGCGGGGCAATTTGTCAGAGAGCGGAAAGAACAGGAAAACGACCGATCACCGCGCTCGCAACTTCGGAATTCCACAATCGCAGCAGTTTAACGAAACTGATCCCAGAGCAAGAGTGACACGAGAGATACGAAGTGGCGAAGAAAGGAAACTGGAGTAAAAAGAGAAGTCGACGACGAACATACCGCTGATCATCAAAGAACTCATGTCCGGCGCGCGGTCGGGAGCGATCGCGTGACGAATACCGCCGACGGCGGCCAACAGTTGTCCGTTCGAGTTGCGCCACGTGTTCGCGTTGCCCTGATTGCGAGGGTCCATCGCCACCTGCTTGGCGTCGTTTACCATCGGAGGAATACCTGAAAGTATGATTGTGCACTTGTGAGCCAATGCAGATTGTCTTCCAATCGGAGCTTATGCTACATGACATTTACTTTCTCCCCGTTGCAGGAAGGCGGAATTAATGCTTTTGCATTGACAGTGCAATGTGGTATGCTGCATGAAACTTGCAAGAATCAATCGGATTCTATTGGCAGTTGCATGCAGCTTACCGCATTGCAAAATTTAAGTACGAACCCCACCCAAGCAATTTAGTATAACGACGTTGACCTTTCCATTCTACGAATGCACGACGGAAACAATCCCACCATACTCCCTTCAGAGACTATAGCAAAAGGTGAGCCAACGTCGCTTTACTAAATCACCCGACTGAAGTAAGCTTTTGCATCACAAAGTGAGAACGAGCAAGCCCAACCGTCATCTTCATAGTCGCTGTCGGAGTCGCTGTAATCTTTAGACCGAAACACCTTGCGAACGCGAATAAATCGACTAAGTATCATATTTCGAGGGAAAGGGCAAACGAGTGACGACCACACAATACGGGTGAAAGAGCAAAGGGGCGCGGGAGCGGGTAGGACCGGCGCGACGAAAGCGCGCGGACAATTAAGAAGTGAACGACGGGCTGTCGACAGTCGTAAGCCGACACCCGCAGCAAAGGAGGAAGAACCAGTCGTCAGCGGCAAGCATGCGGGGCGCGCAAGCCGACCGACCGGTCCCCCCCTACCGAACGCCTTCAACGAGCAAAGAAAGAGACGACGTACATCCTTGCAGCTTGGAGGCGGCGCTGTTGACTCTGCCAACGAACACGGGGTCCTCGGAGTTGTCGGCCTCGTTCTTGGCCGCCATTAGCACGCGATTGCCAAGGCGTGCGATCTGCGAAGTGTTGTCGACCATACTCTGCGGGTGGTTGTCGCGAATCGCTTCCTCGCAACGTTCAGTGTAGCGCCGCATGGCATCCTCTGCAAAGCAACAAAGAATCAGTCACCGTTCCCCTCGACGGAATAGCAGAGAATTGCATTGCTTCTATATGCTGCTAGGGCACAATGGGGTAGGAAACCGGGAGCGAGAATAGTAGGCCTGCCAACGAAGCCCCCCCCGTCGGACAAGGTTGGCACCTTTCTCCCTTTCACATTTGCCTATTGTCGTGTTCATCACCAACGCCAAAGCATGCAATCTCAGTATTACAAACCACTATAAATAAAGCATACACTTTTTCTACAATTACAACATCCCATAATCTCACAAGTTCAAAGGAATAAATATCACTATGTTATTGAGTAAATCCCCATAGCCTCTGACTTACCGGAGGCCTTGATGAAGTCGCCGGTGTCGATGGCTTCGTCGACGAGGGCGCGCAATCGCTGCAAAGCGTCGGCGTACTCCTTGCGCAGATTGTCAAAGTGCTGGTCGGCGGCTGGGTTGTCATTGTGGAGACGGATCTTGCCGGCGCCTACCAGTTGCGGAGTCATATTGGCGACCTATAATGGGTACATCTTCCACTGTCCTGATGCAATCGGTAAGGTTCAGAGGGTCAATTGAAGGTTTTTTAATTTCATATTGCAATAGCTCTACGAGATCGTCGCCACGAAATCATTTCTAACCTGGTTGGCCGTGCTGAGCAACGCTTCGACGGTCCGCTTGTTCTTGCACGGGCCGCAAGTAGCGACCATACGGCCGGTATTCGCGCACCGCAAGCTGTGATCCTGCAGGTTGTGCGCTTTGTCCTGGAAGTTGCCCTCCCGGTTGGGCGCATTCGGCGGAGCCAGCGTCGCTTCGACGAACTGTTTCAGCGGCGTAGTAATATCAGCAAAGTCCTCGACGACCTGCAAGGAGAGGCATTTTCTTTGATTTTCTTTGGAAAAGGGAAATGTACGGCTTACCTTGTCAGTCAACGCCTTGTTCATCAGGTCGCGCAGCTGGTTCAGCTTGTCGCGCAATTGAGCAGCGATGGCGCGCGCTTCGGGAGTGTTGCCCTGCAATAGCCACCATTTACACTCGCCGCCCAACACTCAATACGCAACAGCACAGTACACGACTAAGAAGCGGTGCGAACGCGTGCAGCAGCGGTTTGGTTCAGTGAGAGCGACGACTGCACATCGATGCATGCACATCTAGACATACAAACGGCGCGATCCTGTGGGTGCCATTCGAGGGCGATAGACGGCGCTTGAGGTGCTGCTTCAGCTTCGTGAGGCGATCCTGCCAAGTGATGCAAGCGCTCAAATCGCTTTTGCTTCTTTCGTTAAGGTAACAATTGGTGGCGCGGTCGGCGTCCCACGCCACGCGACTCTGCATCGACTGCTTGCGCCTGAGCAATCGCGGCGAGACGAACGACTCGATGCGCACAGAAGTGGCGGGTGGGGCGAAGGCGACTGCCGCTGAGGTGGAAGGTCCGAAGCCGCGAGCGCGGGCACGGTGGTCGTCGCGCGCTACGTAGAAGCGAGTCTCTTCGAATGGACACAGTCCGGTCTCGGTCATCGCGTGGCTGATGATTCGCGTGCCGGCGCGCAAAGCCGTTACCGTATTACGCAGGTGCAAATTGGGGGGCGGCGCGGCGGGCGGCGACCGGCCGAATTCATCGAAATCGGTGGTAAAATGCTCAATCTGAAAGTTGGTTAGGAAGCGAGATTAGCGTGGGGTCAGAGAGCGGGTAAGGCGATTGGACGGAGAGAGAGTGAGTATGACACACGGATGCAAATGCGGCAGGCAGATACGAAAGTGCGGGCTGGCATTAGCGCCGAATGGCTAACATGACCGCTCAAAGAAAACCGACCAATCCGCGTCTTTGCAGGTCGGCGAGCTGATTGGCCAGACGGTCGATGTCGTCGCAGAGGTTGAGCATTTTCTGTCGGTCGGCGCCGTGCAGCTGGTTCGCCAGACGACGGCCCTCCTCGGTGACCGCCTTGATGGCTTGCAAGCCTGCAGAAT
>NIUQ01004112.1:0-14874 GCA_002796945.1 Plectus sambesii
GCACTCGAGGTCCCCCTTCAGCCTTCTTGTCCAACTCAATCCAACCGTTGAGCATCGCCTTGCTGAAGCCAATTTTGGCATTAGGAACCACCTTCTAAACAGAGTAGAAGTATTTATACCGATTATTACAGAACTATGAAGCGCAACAAACGAAGACAGACCATAAGCTCGGCTTGCGGCATTCCCTCGGCCGGGATAGCGTTGAACACTTTGGACTCGTGACTTCCAGTCTCGGCGATCTCATTGCCTTCGGCTGTCAACTCCAACCGCTTCGACGATACTTGCTCGGACTCGACAACCTTAAATTAATCACTGTTTACAGAAGAGGCATGGGGCTATGGAGGGTGCATACACCCATTTAGCTTTGTAACTTTAAAGCGATGAGTCTGGGAGGAGCAAGCTACATTATTACTGCCATGAAGCGGCAACCTTTTCAATGGAATGGATTAAAGGGGTATACGCTTGATGGGAGATATGTACTCCTCCAGGCGGAGGCCGATGCCCAGCACAGACGTCGTTTGGTCAAAGCTTCTAGAAAGGGATGGTAGATCCGGCGTGTATCTTTTTGTCATGAATCAGATCGTATTAGATCCGTTCAAGCGTCGCCTATCCATTATTAGAAGTCATAAATGGTTACTAAATGGAGCTAAGCTAATTCAAAGAAGATACGCACATCGGTCAAGGACAGCAGACTGTTGACGGCGCCCACGACCTTCTGATGGTCTTCGTGCAGCTCGGCAGCGATTGACAAACTGTCGACTGTTCCTCGTTCATTCAGAAGATTTAGCAGCGTTTGCGGCAAGTCACTAGCGTCCGCAGCGGCATCCGCCGGCTTCGAACTATTCGACGAATGGGGTGCCATTCGATCTATCTTTTGCTTCGCTGGTGGCGAATATAATGAGCGCCCTTTCTTCAATAGGGTTTCAACCGCACCTGAGGATTTTTGTGCGGGAAATCTGAAAATAACAAGAATTTCAGAATCTTTCGTCATCATTCGTCACTTCTACATTCAATTTCATCACCATTTAATTTCGCGAGAATTAGATACCATAGACGCGTTCGTATTTAAATAATAGCACCAACGACTACAATATCAAAATATATTCGAATCTACCGTAACTGTTCTTTTTTCAGAACATTAATTTACTAAATTTTGCAATCAAGAGAAAGGCTATCGCACTAGCTTCCGAGCTAGATAAACTGCTCGACCGAATATGATTTCGTGGCGAAACCTGCCGTTCATTTTACAGTGGCCGAAAATATGGCCACCGTCAATATAAAATAGTAACGCACTGAGCGCGGCACGAATCGGGAAACGACGAGATGTGGCAAGCCCAGCGAGTGATATGGGCGTAGCGAGTGGACTCCTTGGTCGGATAGAAGGCTAATCGATCGCTATCTAAAACAGCGTCGTATAGCTCAACGTCGGCTGTTGAAGGCGAGTAGCTGAAACAAAATTGCTTCAAACTACGTTGACGATGCGGTTATATGGTGATTGAACTATTGCATTATTTAGTCTCTTTTACAGACAGTTGGGATATAGTCCTCACTGGTGACACCACCACCAATCCCAACCCAGACATATCCTCCAGAATATCCGTTACTATTGCAGAGAGGGTATTTAATGGCTGTACATTGCCCATTTTTGCAGTTTACGTCGTACCCATCGCAGATGCCCAACAACAGTTCGTAAGCATTAAAAAATTAACGACTTTTAATAGCTGGTCTTGTACTGTACTTGTAGTTCAGTATCACGATACTGAATAAAACATCACATACCCAGATATGTAGCTTTTGTCGCTTAAATGAAGGTTCAATTCATTCAGAAAAGTCTCGTCCATGCGCCTGATAACGTCGATCAATCAGTCGGCAATCGTTTATCGCAAGTTCATGACAGCTTCTAACAATTCTTTGCGTCAACTCAAACCGAGCTAACGAGAGGACTATTTTATATTGTGTATCGAAGATGAGTGCGCTTTGCACCATCGTTACATCACAAAATTACAGTACCATTTACCGCATACGTAATCTGTCTAAGACCTAGGAATTCTTGATTTCGAATCAACAAGTTGTAGCATGAATGAAAAAAAGTAAGCAAAGCGAATATTTCTAAGAAAACAACATAATTGAGTAGCTAGAATTTTATGGAAAGCACTGTTAGTTATAATATTTTGACCGATTTTGTTGTATTTTTCACCACCATTTCCCGCACTTTAATTCAATATAGAAAAGGTGAAATGGTTTTGCGATAGTGTGCACCACGCTAAGCTGAATGCCACGCGCGTCTGAGAGTCTGACTATGCGAATTATTTCGTTGTACCGTGCTTATTCAGTTGGAAGGTTTTATGAGCAAACGATTCTTTGATTTTACATAGTTATACTTTTTTCCTCTATTAACATCTTTTAAATTGATAACGTCTTGAGCTCTTTTTGATATGAAATATTACTGAAGCTGTTCGCTTGTTTGAAAATATGAGGCGCGAAGAGTGCGAACTTAGCCGGTTGTTATAAAGTTCTTTATTTCAGACAAGTGGAGTGACTGACAATAGTTCAGAGCGCCGAATTACACAAGCCATGTCTCGCCGTGACGATGTCGATGGAAAGGTTTACGTAGGCGGTCTGCCGGCCGATGCGACTTCGCAGGAGGTAATTGCTTATCGAAGTGCTCCGAAGAGTGTTAGAATGAGAGATATCAATAATTGCGTATCACTCTGAAGCTGATACTTCTTATTATATTGATTTGCGTCATTGAAGGCGAACTCCTTTAATCTTTAGTTATTATGAATACACCGTAAATTGTTGGTAACTGCGCATGAAATGCTGACTGCATATGCGATTGATCGCTTTTGAATATAGTTAGTACACCACTAAGCAGCCTTTTCATAGCTAATAGCAATGTACGGAACATTCGCCAAGAGCTAGGGGTACCTAAAGTTCTCATTTTTTGTCATATTATCGCGTTGAGCTACGAATGTTATATGGATTCGATTTAGATCGAGGACGCATTCTACAAGTACGGCACGATCCGAAAGGTATGGGTGGCTCATCGTCCGCCCGGTTTCGCCTTCGTTGAGTTCGAAGATGTCCGCGACGCCGAGGACGCTGTGCGCGCGCTGGATGGAGCGTAAGCATTAGATTTTATTATAATAAATTAATTGGTATTTATTTAATCAAATTAAACATAAATAGAAGCGACCTGTGTATGAACTGATAGTTTATCTTTTGTCGCTTCTAATATAATTTTCGCAGCGAGAGCGACGATCACGGTAGCTACACTCATTCACAAACAGCCCCCATCATTGACGGTGCTCTGTCTACAGCTTAGGTTTAGGTTTATCTTCACATCCCAACCCTTAATGATAGGGCTGTTTATGAGTGTGTGTAAAGATTAAAGTCGTGGATCTCGCTCTGACATAGAGGATGTCTCAGAAGAATCTTGATTGAATGGATGGATATTTCTGAAAAATCTTGTACACACGAGTGTCCATGTTATGAGAATTAATGACTGAATGTTTCAGGCGCATCTGCGGAGCGCGTGCGCGCGTCGAGCTCTCGCACGGCCGACGCCGAGGTGGTGGAGGCGGCGGCGGCCGTGGAGGTGATGGCGGCGGCCGTGGCGGTGACGGCGGTGGCTTTGGTGGACGCCGTGGCGGCGGACGACACGATCGTTCCAGGTAGAGAAGCTTGTTTTTCTTCCTGACTCATGCTTCTTTTGACGAAAAGTTTTTACATGCCAATAATATTAGCTGGAGTAAAAGTCGGCTAAAATAATGTAGCATACATTGTTTGTTGTGTGATATTTTTATTAGTTTCGAACGCCGTCGAGGCGCTTTTTTAAAGAAATAGAGGAAGTACGGTCGTCCCGAGCTCTGGCCAATATGCCATAGATTGTGTACAGCTATGAATCATCCTTTCAATATGTATTATTATTAACTTACCGTTCATCAGTCTTATGATGCGTAACAAATAACAATCAATACACATTCCCTTGCGCTAGGGACGATCGCAGGTTTCTCTTTAAAACCTGTCAGAAAAGAACGCGTACAATCGTAGGTCTAATTGAGAATACGAAGAAACTACCGTGAATGGCGCGGTACTTTCCCAAAACTATCCTGAAAATGAGTATGGGAATGTTACAATGATAACATTGCGGTTCAACGGCCCGAGGTGTTTGCCGGCCTTTTGCCGCGCGTTCGGGTCTTTATATCGGACTTGAACTTAAGATGATCGCTCGACCGCGTCGCTTTACCGACCGTCGCATCGCGTCGCGTCAGCGTCGCTCCGTTTTGCTTCGCGTCGCGCAGCGTCGCTCCGTATTCTCTCCTCCCTCTGTCGCCCCCGTCCCGCCGACCAACGGGTAAGCCATGGTGTGCGGTCGGGGCGTCGTCGTCAATCTACTTTGCTTCTTTACTACCTTAATTCACCCTGATTTTCGTTCCAGGAGCCGCTCGCCGCCCCCTCGACGCTCGCGCAGTCGATCGCGCTCGTAAGCAGTTTTTTTACGTTTGCTGGGTTCAGTTGAATAACTGTTTCTTTCAGTCCACCACCTCGTCGACGTGATCGCAGTGGCTCGCGGTCCAAGTCTCGCAGTCGCTCGCCGCCACCGGCTCGGTCAGTTTTTTCCCTCTTTCCTCTACAGATAGAACTTGAATTGAGATATCATATTTGGCTCACTGGCTTAGTAACATAAAATTTTGCATTCTCGGCGCGATTTAGCGCCACACTTTACTATAGAACTGGAGTATTACTTGATTTATGAAAAACTATGCACGATTATGCTGCCAGTCCATTATTTGACCTAGTTGGCCTGCGAAGTTCTATTTTTGTTCATTTCAGCAACGTACCCGACGCGGCCGCTCGCTCGAAGTCGCGAAGCCGCTCGCCCAGTCGCTCGCGCAGTCCATCGCGTTAAATGGTTGGCCACATGACAAGGCTGTCAGTGGAAGCGCTCGGCCTCCACGGCCTTCAGTTATTCCCTTTTACGTATCGTTTCTTGTCTCCGGTTATACGTTGACGTTCAGGTTTTTATGCTCTGTTGAGATGAGAGTGACGTTTAGCTCGATGCAATTTTTGTATCTCTCAGTGACCAGTGAACGATTTTTCGCGGTCTCCATACTATTTTGATGAACCCGTCGTTATCCGCGTTACTGTTTTCGTGACGGACTTTGGAGGTTGTAGTGACTGACTGGTGGAACTGAATAAACTTCGTTACTGCTCAGTACCGCTGCTTCTCACACGAGAGATTTGGAAGTCGAATCACCATGCCGAAGCGTTGTTTGATCTATTGACAATGCGCGCAATAAGCAACGTGTCGAAGTTTTAGTCGCAATCATGATTATCGTTGCGGACACGCTGGTCATGCTGTTCTCCGAGGTTAGTCTTCAGTCTACTTACAGGCTTGGTGTTGGTTAGGGACACGCCGTGCAGTCACAGTGATCGAACAAGATTTGATAAGTCTGGTTTATGATCAACTGCCTAGCGGTTGTGTTCCGACTTCTTCCATTATTGAACTGTTCGGAAATCTTACTGCATAAGCGTACCCCGTTGAGCCTCAACAGCACTGACACCGACCCCTAATACCTACGACAGAACTATTACAATAGTATATAACGATTTAGGTACTCTTTTTCGCTGGAGGTTGGTTGTTCTTCATGAAGCAGCTCTTCCGCGACTATGAAGTGCAACAACGCACAGTGCAGCTGATGTTTTCTGTCACTTTCGCGTTGTCATGCACCCTGTTCGAGCTGATCATCTTCGAAATCGTCGGCGTTCTTCACTCCAGGTTTTTCACCACCCACAATTCGCGCAAGTTGTCGTATACAACTAATTTCAGTTCGCGATTTTTGCACTGGAAGCTCGGATTGTTCCTGATTTTGTTCGTCCTCATCGTCATCTTGCCCTATTACACCGCATACTCGGTATTCAAAAACATTCGGCTGAGTAAGGACATTCTTAAGTCATTCGCTTGGCTACATGAGAATTATTGTTTGTTTCAGTTCAAAAACACATTGTGGTACCACTGAGTGTATTTTCATGGATGGTGTTCATCTACTTTTTCTGGAAGCTGGGAGATCCGTTTCCAATGCTAAGTCCAAAGCACGGTAATGATTTCGAGTAGTGGAAAGGGATTGTTAATTAAAAAGTGAAATGATTTAGGGATATTGTCAATAGAACAGGCGATCTCTCGAATCGGCGTCATTGGAGTGACTGTGATGGCACTGTTGTCGGGCTTCGGTGCCGTCAACGCGCCCTACACCTACATGACCGTTTTCATGCGACCCGTCAGTGACAACTCTATCACCCAAATGGAACGGAAACTCTCGCAGACCATGGATATTTTAGTCGCGAAGAAGCGACGCTTGGCGCTCGCCGAACGCGAACGAGCGATGGCCGTCTTCTCACGAGGTATTGCCATAACTGTTGAGCTGTGTTGTTGAACGAATTCTCGTCGCGAGCACTCCTCTCCATCATGCGCAATTTTTACACGACTTCTCAAAATATATTTTCTTTCCTTTTGTAGAATAATCATTGAGTATTATGAAAGTAAGAGTATTTGCGGAGTTGAAAGCGAGTGGAGGCTGCTTTTTTATGCAGTACCATAGTTTGTCTGTGAAAGAAACTTATGAAGAGGAAAAGAATGCATTTGAGGTTAGTAGTTGACTTTTGCAGGCTCAGAAGAGGGCGGTCTCCTTCGTCGACTGTGGGGTACGGTTTCGCCGGCCGGCAGCGCCTTGCGAGAGCAGATCAATACTTTGGAGACGGAATCGGCCGGCCTTGAGGAACTAAGCAGACATCTCTTTCTGGAAGTCGTGGAGTTGAGGAACATGAAGGTTATCATTCACTCTCATTGAAACTTCGCTAACACCCATTTCGAGTTCAGGAACGGTTGGAATACAGTCAGACATGGCAAGGGCGATACTTTAACGTGATGGGCCACTTCTTCTCTGTGTATTGCGTGTGGAAGATCTTCATGGCCACCATCAACATCGTCTTCGACCGCGTCGGCAAAGTCGACCCCGTCACGCGCGGCATCGAAATCGCGGTCAAGTATATGGGCTTTCAAATTGACGTCAGTCACCTTCTACGATTGCTGTCGATCTTTGTCATTTTTGCTGTTCTTTTAGATTCCCTTCTACTCGCAGCACATCTCTTTTATTCTCGTCGGTGTTATCGTTCTGACGTCTATTCGCGGTCTGCTTATTACGTTGACCAAATTCTTCTACGCCATATCGAGCAGCAAATCGTCGAACATCATTGTGCTCTTGCTCGCGCAGATCATGGTGCTTTTTGGTTATTATTGTATTTACTCTAATAGTACGGCGCGACGTTGTTTTTGCGATCGATCTCAGTAGTGACATCCAAATTTGCAATCGCTGTTTAAGCGAAAGGCGTATTCTATAGCGATGACATCAAATACTTCCCTACTGCAATCATCAATCGATGATGTGGTCTGTCAGGGTGAGTATAGTGACGGTGGAGAGTACGCCTCTCAACCGTCCGAATTCTTTCCCCCCAGTTTCAGTTAATAATCCACAATGCTTATTATTAGAGAATGCAGTATTAATAGAGAAAATGGAATATTTTTGGGATTGCATTTTTTAAACCGCTATTGTTTCAGGGAATGTACTTTGTGTCGTCAGTACTTCTAATGCGCATGAACATGCCGAGCGAGTACAGGTATGTGCCAGAACGGCTCCGATGCTTTTAACGCCCTCCACTTTCAGGTCTATTGTCACCGAAGTGTTGGGTGACCTTCAGTTTAATTTCTACCACCGCTGGTTCGATGTCATTTTCCTCATATCCGCATTGTCAAGCATCGGTTTTCTCTACTTGGCGCACAAGCAAGCGCCCGCCGATACCGATGCCTTGTCCTGATTCGAAATAGTGAAATATAATTTATGCATAATTAAAGTATTGTCCCTGTGAATAATGTGAAGTGCACATGAAGAGAGAGCACCTTGCAACGTTTTTGAAAAAGCGGTGAGCGAGACGATCGCAATTCTCCACTATTCAACGGTTGAGCGCGGCATGCCGTGCAGCAGAATCTGTGTAACGGGAGGGGTGGCCGATTATACACGCACCTGTGTAATGGGAGGAGGGCGTCCGGTTATACGATATTTGTAGAAACGACACCTCGTAAACATTAAACAAGGTCTTAAGAGTGGAAATGAAAAAATACTCCCGCAAGTTTGTAGTTCTATAAATATTCGACAATAATCAGTGTCAGCGGTATTTGCGCGATAATTGTGTTGATGCATAACGTTTGATTTTGGTTAAAAAGGGTCCCTTATTTCGTGGGTAGAATTTGTTGCAGACGAATGTCTAACCATTTTTGAGGGTTAGGCTTCTGTCGCGGGCGTAACAGGTAGGCTGTTTTTGTAGGGAAGGATGCTACAGACAAGTTAGACGAGCATTAATAACCAAATAACACGGCAAGTAGTAACGGAAGTACACACAATTTCTTGCAAACTATTTTTTGAACGCATAACTCAATTGATCGACACGAAAATATTTTCAAAAAATTCCAATGCGTTTTTCGGAAATTCCGACCTAAATTACCCCAGAATGTCAAGTTACATCAAAATCTGAAATTTATTGCCCGTTGTGCTAAGACTGAACAAAAAAGCTCGATGGTTAGAAAAAGTCTATTTTAAGCGACGCGGACCACCTTCGCCCGACCGGCGCGTCCAATGAGCAACGGAAACCGCGCGATGAGCTTGGGCGGGTTAAGAAACATGCGCTCGGAATCGTCGGTTTGAATAGCGGAACTTTGACATGAAGAGGAAGAGAATTGGACCGTGGGATCTGAAATGAAATTTGGGATCTGAGCGGGACAAACGCTAGGTACACACAGAAAAACATACGTCGCCGGTGACGTATTGGAAAATGATTACGTCATATACGTATAAATACATCCAATTTGACGTATGTAACGTCACCTGCGACTTAAAATAAGTCAATATTAATGTTTTACGTCACAGGTGACGTGGCATACATAAATTTGAACATACTTATACGTATATGACGTACTTACTTTCCAATACGTCACCGGCGACGCATGTCTTTCCTGTGTGTATGATTATGATAACGTCTCAGCACCTAAATGACCATAGAACGAAGACGGCATAGCACAATATGCTAGCGTACACTTAAAGCATTCTTGAACAAAAATACATAATAGGATATTTCTTCAGAATGAAGCGGTATTGAAATTACCAATACAATGACATCGCACCACGCTAACCTTTCCATTGTTTTTCAATTAAGGGCGTTTGGTTGCACATCTGGATAAACATAGAATGATGGTGGGATGGTATTCTAGGATATAGTTGTTAAGCATCGTTGAATAGCAATATATAAAGCAAAGATCATTGAAGTAATTATTCATTCATTGCATCGTTGGTGGTTGTATTGTGTGCTACTAGCTGCGTTCTTCTTCGTTCCCGGTCATGCCATCCTTGATAGCTTATCTGTGTCTGCTTCAAGGTAATGTATTGTTGCTATACCCAGCCTTTCCAGCTATAATGCTATTAACTTTTCAATAGAAATCATGTTCCAGTTTTTCTATATACATACCGTATTTATTTCCATGGGTCCACTGTTTCAACCCCGGTCTGAGGGAGGCGACAATTGGAGGCTGGGCGTCCATTGGAGGGTGGGAGTTTATTGAAATATTTACGGTATACCATATCTCCTTTAATAGGGTCACCGTTCAAACCAACCGGGACAATTTTCAATATGAAAATGTTTTTCAAATCAAAGAAACAGATACTTTCCGCACTGAATTAGAACATTGTCTTTGAATAACAATTTGATCAATAATTTATCACACGGGCCATTCAATAAAGTTCAAGCCTGAGCCTACGTGTCTCAGGTGTTTTTGATGCAAAAATTGAATGATTCCCCGCACATTTTATGGATCAAGCGAAAGCTTCTTTTGCATCCTACTGAAGCATCGATCATCAGAACAGTACAATGAGAACTGAATTTTGCTCTCCTTTACCACATCCAGCGCTTTTAATTATGGCTTTAATCTTCTTATCATCGGTATTCAGTCTCTTTGCATTACGCTATTATAAAATTGTTTCAGCGCTCTTTTTGATCGCTGTGTCGGCACAGCTTCCTACGGCTACCTGCAGCGCGAACGCGAACTGCAATATCGTAAACTGCCAGATTGTTTGCACGTGCAAGGAAGGCTTCATCCAAAACGCTGAAAATCAGTGCGTTCCCGCTGATCCCTGCGCTAGTCAACCATGCAAAAACGGCGGTACCTGCCAACGTTCAGCAAGTGACCCGGAAGAATATAGGTATGTTTTTTACCGACTCACAGCACTCTGTAACGACGAGATCATTATTACTTTATTATACAAACATATTTCTACAACTTGTGAAAATTATCAAGAATTGTTTTTCCACTCAAGTAAACTAAAGCTAATTTTGGTAGAGGACAAAATCTCATCTCTTCTGCATTAAAATATGAAATAGTGCTTCAGTCGCTGATTTTCTTGTCTCTCGCAGTTTTTAATTAAACCAGGGATACCTATAATTTTATTTCTGCCTTTTCAACTAGAGTGATAGTGCTTACTTTCGGCTCACATGAGATAAGAAAAAGAGTTGATTCATGAAAATGAGTGCTTCAATGCTTCCTCCTTTAGTAATGCTACTACTCATGCCATACTTAATTTTACATCTTCCACAGTGGGCGGGGGCGGGCTGCATTCAGGTGAGCAACTCATGAGTAACTTTTTTATCTGGTCATAAAATTGCTATCAGCTGTACTTAAATGGTACAAATGAGAAGGGAATTATTTCAGTCTTCAGAACTTCAAGTGACTAAGTAAGACACAACGCTTTGTTGCACGAAAGAGGCTGTCGGGTCATTCAAAGCACTGCATAAACGACTTGACAGATATGGGGTACCCTATATCCTCAATAAATGAAGTTTTAATCTATAGTCGCCTTCAGAGCAATCACGTATGATGTCAGCAAAAGCGAAAGTCACTTCAAACAAAGCTGTGAAAGTAAAACTGAGCAATTTTCAGCTGCGATTGTCCAGATAATACCCATGGCGACAATTGCGAAACCCTTCTACAATGCACAGAGACGTCTTGCTCAGCAAACAGTGACTGCTTCGTTCGGAATCATCAGCTCAACTGCGTGTGCAAAGCCGGCTTTACCGCGGATCCAAATGGCGTGTGCACAATCAAAATGAGGTAAGAAAATTCCATAAACCGCGAAATATCATCAAATCCATTAAACTTCTGTTTCCTTCATCATTTGAATTCCGCCGTTACTTTAGTGATCAGTTTCATAATTTTACGAAAATTGTGGAATCAAGACGAGAGTTACAAATTATATGATGCGAATAAAGCATGAAAATTGGGACGTACATTTTCATTTTGAAGCTCTGTGAACTTTACGAAACAGGAGCCAGATATTTATCTCAGTTTCCTTTGACCTCAAGAGCCAATGTCTAAAATTATCCGTGCCTCAGTTATTGTCGATAATCATATTCAAACTCCTCTTTCAGTAATTCCTGCAAAATTTCAGGCAAGCGTGTATGTCTGGCGATCCTCACTATACAACATTCGATGGACTGACATTCGACTACCAAGGCACTTGCCCTTACACTGTGACGCAGCCTTGCGGTTACGACATTGATCCTTATTTTTCAATTAAAGCTCAAAATTGGCAGTTGCCGAATACTAGGTAAGCTTTCAGATCAATGCAATACTCATGTTAGATTCGTTCTACTGTAGCAGTTTTGCCGTTGAACTGGGCTATGCTTAAAAGATATATTCAACTTTGATGAACTTGACAGTAGAAATTTTTTTGCACAAACGACGACCGACCTTATATTTGTGCTGAATTAGCTTCCATTTCGTGCTTTTATCATTACCGTCAATCTTCCGCTATTTATTGAGACCTAATCAATGAATTTTCAGAGTTTCCGCCATCTTGTGGTTCGAGCTGAATATTCATGGATCTGTCTTCAGGGTAGAGGGAAATTTAACACTGACCGTTGATGGCGTCATACAGTCGGTGCCATATACCCATTATATACCGGGTGATCCCAATTGGAGAGTGAAGGCATCAGTAGCAGCTGATCATATGCGTATGACAACTTCTGAAAATATCGGTAAGGGCGACCAGTCAAAGTCTATTGATAGAGTACGATACTCGATCTTGTTCGGCTGGTAGGACTAAGAAAATACGTCATGAGAAATAGTACGCAGCAATTGCTTACTGTTTCTTGGCAAGGAAGCTTGACTGAAATGCAAAATCTTTTGTTCGCGCGCACTGTTTCTGATCGAATATACAGTATTTATGACAACGCTGGCTTTAAACACTTATTACTGAAGCTATGTGTGTTATTATAGTATGTCGTGGAGAGATTATGTTATTTGTGAAAATATTTTCCCAACGTTACCAGAAAGCCAAAAGGCTTACCTAATCCTCAATCAGTTCAAAATTAATTTCATAATGGGCATTTCATATTGTAACGAAGTTGTTTACCTTGTGTAAATTGTTCGCGAGAGCTACGTCTTGTAGACCTCCTTGATCATTGTCGTTTAGAAATCGTGTTCTATCAGTATACTCTATGCGTGAACCTCCCTGAAGATATGGTCAAAGGCACGGGTCGACTCTGCGGCTTATTTGGAGACGTCGATAATGAATGCAGAAATGACATGAGAGGACCGTAAGTCACTTTAAATTATCGTAGCTACCCGTATTTCTCGAAAATAAGCCCCCCCCCCTAGGCGTATTTTCGAAATCCTTCTCGAAAACAACCCCGGGCTTATTTTCAGGTCAAAATTATTCCGTTTGCGTCAAAAAACATTTCGCTCAGGACATTTCGCAATAAAATTACCGTAAAACACGCGGTAAAAAAACTGAAATCGGTTGCGTTTATCTGCTTTCCTATATTATTGAGTTCATTAGGTTTACTTTTTGGACAGTATGCTCATAAATTATGTGCAAATGCTATTTTTATGAACTGGAGGGCAAAACACTGCGATTTCTGCATTTCTCGAAAATAAGCCCCGGGCGTATTTTACAGGAAAATGTTGAGGCTCAAAAATGCTATTTCTCGTCAATAAGTCTTGGGCTTATTTACGAGAAAACCCGGAACCGCGTTTGACTTTGGAAACAATAACACTCGCTATCGCCTCATAAACTTATTAACAACTGATTGTGGGTATTTATTATTCATTATGCATATCAATACATTTTTAGAATATGCTTTATCTCTGAAGCATCATGGATATGTCATTTTTCACTTTCACACACACCGTTTGACTTTATATCCAAGTAGAATTTCCTAAGCAATCTTGATGAATAAAAAGGAGTCTTTCTCGCATTAGTTTTTCACTGTTAAAAACTTTTATCTTGCAGAAAGAATAACATTATCGCTGTCCCGCCAAGCAACTGTATTATGCCTACTGATGGACCGGCAGCAATGATGGCTGAAAGATTCGGTGATGAATGGATAGAAGATTTCCAAGGTGGAGCATGTATTAGAGGTTTGTATAAGTGCAACTTGGAAACAGTGCCCCCGATATGTTACCCTCTTTTAGGAGTGGATCTGAAGAACGAATCGCTGCCTTGCACACCGACCGAATTCATTGAGGCACAGCAAGCTTGCCAAGCAATTGAATTAGCGAGAAAAAACCAAGGCATATTCCTCAAATGCAATGGAATAGGCGAGGCGAAATTGGACAAGATGCTTAGCAACTGTGTATACGACATCTGCGCTGACAAGAACATGCGCTGCACAGTGCTGACAAACTTTGTGCATGCGTGCCAAGTGAGTGGGACTGAACATTTTCAAATGAATCGACGTGAATGATTTTGGATGATGTTGGAATGAATTTGCTACTTTTTGCAAGCTCCACCATAAATTAAAATCAAAGCTTTGAGGGCGTTATTACTGCGAATCGCTCGTTAATTTTAACTGTTTAAACGTAATCTACCAAAGGCGCCATGAGGAATCCACCAAGGCTGACGAGTCTTAGATAAAATTTTCCGGTAAACGTCTCAAGGTTGTGACTTAATTAAAGAGAGTGAGTCGTCGGAAAAAGTTAAAAACGACCGTCCATCACTGAATACGACGGAAAGTGACTGAAGAACTGAAATCTTCACTTATCGAAACTGTTTAATGCTACTTTTCTTTTATTCTAAAGTCTTTTACTTAACAAAAACACTGTATTCACAACATCTGAAATATACTTTTAAATTTCAGGAAGCACTTCCTAACACACTTTTAACTGGTTGGCGCACAAACACATCGTGTCCACTTACATGTCCACCACAGCAGGACTATAACGACTGCGTCAGTGGATGCCCAGCTACTTGTGCAAATAAGCAGCTGAGAGTAGCTTGTGACAAACCTTGTGTGGAAGGTTGTACCTGCGAAGACGGCACCGTCCTTGATGGCTCTGGGCAGAATTGCATTCCAAAGAAAAGCTGCGGATGTACTGACGAACAGGGGAATTACTTCGAGGGTAAGAAAAATATGTAAAGCTTTCATAGGCGTGCGCGTAGACTCAAAAATGTTCAAGGAATGAAACAGAGACTCAATTTCAATCACTCAATGACGAGATTATGCTGCAGATTTTGCTAGCACATTGCGCTCTCGCTTTCCGTCGCAGCGTGCATCTTACATCATCATGCATTTTCTTTATCTCGATATTACTGTATAAAGCAGCGGGTTGCAGTCGGTGACTAGTGGTCGGTGCCTCCATATTCTTAACGCCCGACTGATGCTCAAATCAGTCGCCACCTTGAGCCATGTTGTGTACTGCTTTGCAATGTTCTACATACAATAATATTATATTGCAGCTGGCTCGACTTGGATGAATAGCCAATGTATGGC
>NIUQ01004113.1:0-14878 GCA_002796945.1 Plectus sambesii
ACTGCTGGAGGAAATTAATACCGCACCTGACAGCTGCCGAACGAAATGCACCAATTCGAGTCAAATAAGGCAACTTTACAGTTCAAAGAGGACATTTTTCATATCGATTTAGAAAATAGCATCTTTGAATTGCATCCTCATTAAAGTGGAAAAGATAAAAATGCGATAGTTGCATTCATTTTTGCAAAACTGTGCCAATTAGGCCATCAACACCAAAAACCGCGCAAAAATGCAGAAGCCCTAATATTTCTCTTTGATTTCGGTGAAAACGTAAAATTAGCATAACCAAAGATACGGGAGATTTAATCACAAAAAACAGGTCCGATTAGAAAATTGGTAAACATGACAATAATCACAAAAATAGCAACAAAACGTGAACGCGTTTACCTTGCGTAAGTAGGCGTCTGAGAGGTAGCAAATTTTTTGTGGCGCACCGGCGCACTTAACGGGCGTATTGGGAAAGGTGAAAATGGCGTTGCCCTCGGAGATCCGCTGCAACGCCGGGAATGTCTTCTTCACGTAGTCGCGATGATAGTTGCTGCACACGCCTGGCGTTTCAAACGCCTCCGGCAAGCCTTTGATCTGAAATAGTGTTATTGGGACATTTTATTGCCACACACGGAAACTGGGCGCGTGATGAAATTCTCAAGCTAACGAATGCTTTAAAGCTTATATGTTTTTTGCACGAGGATGACAGTAAAGTTACATCCATCAAGCGAGAGGCGTCGCTGAATGCAAAAATATTGGTTTGATCATTGCAGAGTGCGAGCAACTGTCTTGAGCCGTTCGAAGCGTGAGTAATATCGTGCACGCCGAAAAAAGCGTATGAAAAAATTCGCAAGTGTAGGGCAAAAAAACACTTGCAAGGCCTCATGCAAAAATATTAGGGTGTATTCGTGCGATTCCATAGATTATAATTGTGCCCCATACTAATGGATTTGTTTATACGTCCCCTTTTTGCGTGAATAATAGTATTAGTCAGGGGAGTATTTATGCCGTCACTTACCATATCATAACGCAGTTGCAAACCAGCAGCAATAACCAGAAAGTCGTATTCGATCTCTCTTCCGCTTTCAGTAACAACCGTGTTCTTCTCGGGGCTAAATTGTCCGACTTTGTCTTTGATCCAAATGCATTTGTTGTTGAGCACGGATGCTTCTGGTCGCTGCGTCACCTCAAAGTCGTACATGCCC
The DNA here is from genome assembly GCA_002796945.1 of Plectus sambesii. Lineage (NCBI taxonomy): Eukaryota > Metazoa > Nematoda > Chromadorea > Plectida > Plectidae > Plectus > Plectus sambesii. Next base: position 1,194 of record NIUQ01004113.1, read on the forward strand.
CCTCCGACCATTGTCCAGCCCGCTTGGTAATAATGCATCTGCAGCGGCTATGACGTCGCAAGCCTAGTAGTTTTTTAAACTCACTTCACTCGGTTCAATTACTGCCACTTTGGCGGCACCTAGGTACGGCCCAAACTTGTTCGAGGTGGCCGCTCCCGCCGTGCCGCCGCCGATAATCAGCAGTTTGAAGTGTTCTTTCCCTTAAAAATTATAGCGAGGGTATTTGGCGGCAGCAGCAACAGCCTTACCAAGCTTTGCAGACAAGCTCAGACGGCGCACTGCATGCGCAGCGTTGAGCGCAGAACGGTGAGTACAACACGCACGTGCGAGCGCCATCGTCTGCTCGTTTGACAACAATTACGTGCGACTGAATGTGCCAAACTGAAGACGAGTAACTGACAGGGTAAAGGCCAGCGCGCGTGAATATGAGTGCCTACGTGCGATACAAAGCCTACGTGCATTGCGCGCGCGATGCACGACGTTTTTCAAACGCACACAAATCGACTTGAGTGTTACGTGCACAACGACGTGTTTATAAACGTCATACTACTACTCTAATCCGCGCTTGCTGCACACCCTGAGATAAACGTCCTATGGAAGCGAATTTGATGCGAATATTAACGCAATGACCAACATGTATGGTATGAAAAAAGTTGGGAGCAATGATATTTATTGCAATACAACATGAAAATGGAACATATTTGATCACAAGTCAGTTTCAATGACGCCAAGGACTCCTTTGAGCAAACGACCGGCAGTCATTTGTTCTTGCGGCGGGTAGATTGGCCCATCGGGCCCCACGTACGAATAAGGAAAGCGCATGATGTAGTACTTGCCCCATGTCAATTGTATGAGTCCTTTGGTGCCCGGGTGAAAGTACAAGTGACTCTGGGCGCTCGGCTGAAATTATTCGACTTGTTATATGCGATTTGTGCTGCTATTTGACGACGCGTCGCATTTACGCAAAGTGATCAATTAGTAAAATGATGTTATTGACTTTTGAAAATTCATTTGCCGCACCGCTCCCACTATGGTCGAAAATTTTCATCGATTAGGACAAAAGCGACGACTGAGTCAGCTAAAGCTATTAAAAAGTTTTATAACTAATTATTCTACTATTTACAGCACATTTAAATCGAGAATCGATGACGATTCTAGAGAAAAATACTGTCTTGCGACAAAAAGCAACGCCTTTAGGAGCTTATCAGGACCCTCTTCAGGATCACCCTTTAGAATACTCAAAAATTATACTGCAGTACCTGTACTCTGGGATTGAGGGTGACAGCGACGGGCGCCTTGGGCGTGACGATGTGCAACCGCATCAGCTGTCCATTGACGCGCGGATTGCTTCGGCAGCTGCAGGGAAACCAAAGTGGCATATCGCTTCGAATGAGCGTCGTAGCACTCTCCTGAATCAATCAAATAGTGTATAAATTTGCCGATCAGTAATAAGATATATTGAATAAGGCAAAGTGCTTCGAAAATCATTAGAACTTCTTTCTATGAATTAGCGCGTATATAATCCAGGAGACTACTACCATTCTTGATTAAAAAACACAGTATTTTCGCACCGAATAGCGAGCTCACTTTGCCAACTTCGGTGCCTGGCGAGCTTTCTTATTACTGACCCAAACGTTCTGACTATAAAAAAGCGAAAAGAAGATAGCAATCCGTACCTTAGGCCCGCCAGCTCCGTTATGTTTGAGCATTTTGTCGGGAGTTTCGAGCATGAAGCGATGACCGCGGGGACATTCATACTCGAAGCCGACGAACACCTAAAAGATTACGTTCTTTGTTATATCAGTAGCATAGCATTGTCATCATTGCGAGGGACAACTGAAACTGTAGGCTGTTCTACTTTGTTTTTCCTACAAGATTTAGTGATTTGTAGACGTGGCATTTCTCGCCACAGTGTAAATAAGATAAATTTGCATTTAACAAAATGGTAAGAAGGCGCAAAAACCATCCAATCACAAATGCCAAACAACATAAATTTCGCGAATAAACAAAATTAAAAAAGTCACCTTGACTTTCTCAGTGTTATCGCCGGGCTTGCGAGGCCTTCGAGGACGATTCTGATTGATGGCGGACTGGCCGATGAGATCCATTTTCCGATCCCATTCGTTGACATCGACCTTTAGCGTCACATCCCACGGCAGCAAGTACTGGGAGCCGTGGGAGAAGTTCGGCATATCTCGCAGGCCTATCAAAGCAAATCGTTCGTTCATTTCAATAAACAACGCGATTCACACACTTACCCGTTGCGTGTGTATAAATGCTGGATGAGCCGACGCAAACCACAGCCCACGATGGGTATAACGGATCCAGACCGGATGGAGACTGACTATGCGGCATTCCTTCCAAGTACAAGCCTGAAAAGTTTGACAAGTTCTACTACGTGCACTTAGCTTCTAAGATTTCTATAATCATAATACAGTGAAACCCGGATAAGTGCACATTGATCCGGCAAGAAAATGTTGTGCACATATCCGGGTACAATAGCATAGAAAAGTCGCACATGAGGCTTGCAAAACATGTGCACTTATCCGAGTTTCACTGTAATATGAGTTAATAAAGTGACAAGCGCCTAACACCAGTGGGCCGATATTTACCATCGCCAATGCAAAACATAGGAGCGCCTAAGCAACGAGTGGCTGCACACGTCGTCGATTTTCTATTTTTTACACGGCAGTGGTAAATCGCCCCACTGGTGTTAGTTGCTTTTAATAAACTGACCTTTGTACTTTTCCTTAATGTTGACGAGCGCTTCGTCGGTGATCTGCCAAGGAGAGCGTTCGTAGGCGGTCACCGGCTTGCTGACGGGCGTTGCTTCAGACAACATTTCGCCCGCTCCCTCGTTTTCTTCTCCGTCCGACCCACCCGAATGATCGCTACCTTCGTCCTCCTTCAATAGAATTGGTAATGATGGCATTTATTGAAACACATTCTGTCGGTTTCGTTTCGTCTACTTGTCAAAGTCGTACTTATACTTTAACGATATACACCGTTTTCACTTTAAATTCAAACACTCTTCAAAGCAAACTGGATAGTTTTCTTATAAAACTCTAAAAAGCGTACAATTTGATTCGTAAAGTATCTGCTGATTTGAGAAGTGTCCAGTTTTAAGTGGAAATGGTATAATTAACTCAAAGTTTCGTATGACTACATCGTAAATGCGCGAAATGAGCCCGACTCACTAACCTGGCGAGAGTGCTTCCTAAGGCGTCGACGCAGGGTGACATCGGGTGCAACGAGGGTGGTGGAGGTGTCAAGGTCAGAGCTGTCATTGTGGCTCTCGAGATAAGCCTCATCCTGCAGCAAGTCGGAGACGACCGAGCCGGTACCCGAGCCGCCTTCGTGAACATCGTCTTCTTCTTGCGTGGCTGAAATGTCATCTTTACCTTGAGACAGTTCTTCACACCTAAGGTCTTTTCATAAAACGAACGTAAATGTATAAATGTAATTTAATTGGTACATTTTTATTATTTCTATAAAACTGGCCGCTGTAATGCTCCCTACCTTGACGGTTTTTCGTCGAATCGGCCGACGAGCTGCCATGTCGCTTTCTCAGCGATTCATGCCCCTCCAATTGAAGGTCAGACGCGATCGCCAGCTTGTTATCGCGATCGAGCAACATGTCCACATCCCCTGCCGAATTCACTGAAATCGATCGCATTCAGAAATTTTTCCATCTTCGCAGGCTCAATTTGGAAAATAGCATTTTGAACCTTGACAGGAGTGTCGTACTTTTTTCGCGCTTCGTTATTACTTCAGATGGTCAATTTTTCTATGGCTGCTATGCGGTTAGAGCTATCATTATTGGGCAGCCCGAAGGTTTGCGCATATGGATCAGCAAATTGTCGCTTAAAAATAATAAGACGAGAAAAGTGTAGGATATTCTGGCACACCGTCGTTCAATTTACGTATCAAACACGCAGGGTTGACTCAAAGTAGGCGACATAAAATGCTGTAAAAGGAAAAATAAAGCTTACCGCCGCTTTGTTCGTCCTGACTCTGCGTCTGCAAGTCGAGCTGCCGAAAGAGGCCCTTTTGATTATCCTCTCGCGACTGTGAATTGTGCTCCGACTCCAGTCGCTGTACTGGAGCTGTTTCCGACGAAATCGACTCCGGATGGAATGTAGGAAACTCATATTTGTTCATCGATTGGCAACAATGAAATTCCGATCGCTCATAGTAGTCAAAGTTTGCTTCCTGCAATCTTCCTCAATAATCATCGCCAACTGTAGCAGTAATTCCTTCTTACTGATCGAGGGATTTTGCTATTCAGTACAAACACCGACGGTAGTACAGCAATTTGATTTTTACGAATCCAAATACAAGAACCGGACAGAGAAAGCCTTTGATTGTACAAAAAGGTGCTGCACTATTCAGCTTCTACTGTATACGAGTGAAAAGCTTTCAAATGCGCACCTTTAACTCGAACGGATCGTTGCGCAGTTCTTGTTTGTAGCCACAATTACAGGTGCTCAGATATCGCGCTTTGCTCGAATGAGGAAAGCTGGGAAGGTCCGCATTTGCGTTTTCCTCGCCCGGCACTGAATGGATCTGAAATTGCAAAAATATATAATTGTTGTATTTAATATGTATTTACAAAAAAAACAGTTCAGGTAAAGCAGAGTTTCACTGTCCATTGTATTCCACAATAAAACTACAATGGATCGGTTGCATATCGCGTACTTTAGCAAAAAACGTGCTTAGCGCAATGCCGAAAAATGTCCCAAGTATGCAATATGGAACAGTTTCACCATCGATAAAAGTAAGTTAACTCGCCTGATTCGAGCAGTGATTGCCGGTGAGACTCAGTCCTTCGCATGCTTGTCGTCCATCTTTCCAAAATGCTTCACAAGAATCAGTCAGCCGAACGATTGCATCTTGCAATTTCGGCCCACACGATTGCGACGTCAAATACTGCAGCGCTTGCGCAAGCTGAAATCTTTCATTAATATTTTTGTCTAAATGCCTCAAAATAAAATCCTACGCAAGCTAAGAAGAGAGGTCAGATACTATCTAGCGTATATATCATTGAGAAACCTCAAATAGATTCCCACGCTTAATGTACATCATTCCTCACTGCACATCGCGCTGTCGGCGATTGTACTCGCAATGAAACGCAACATCGACGGGTTAGTGTAAACAACTACTCCGCACCTTCATTTCGTGGTGGCGACGAGGGTAGTATTGCGGCAAGTCCTGCTCATAATTCCGGAGGGCCGCCGGAACAGTTTTTCTGGATCGACTACAATAATGGATCAGTTACAATTTGAAGAAGAGATATCCAGAAAATTTATCGTACGCTTCGGAGAATTCCATTTCGACGTTGAGCAACTGCGGTAACTCGCTGGCGACACTTTTATCTTCCATTATGACACGGTAAACGGCGCTGGCTCCACGGATAAAGGCTTTCAATCGAGGAAGCTGCAAGAATAGAATACTTTAGATTGGTAATGCACCGAGAAAATATAGTCAACATTTTTGGATCCATACTGAATGCAAATACGAAAATCACTAAAGTGCAAATCGACAGCGATTCTTTCTATCACTTGAAGCACGTTAAAACCAAGAAACGATTATCATTCTTTGTGAAATAAGGTGTTAAAGCACTGAAAACGAGCTCATTTTTGCTAACTACGGTACTTCGCGAGATTTCTTGTTACTGATCGAAAATTACGTGTATACAGCGCTACGCACTTCGAACGCCGGCACAGGTGCCGTCTTCCCAACATTGTCGTCAAAGCCGCTTTTCCTCGCCTCCTCCAAATGAGCCAATAGAAACGTCGAGAAGCCCTCGTCAATGCGCTTCTCTGCAAATCATTCGTCATCATATGAAACATTAAAAATCAGTTAATGAGCCAACTTTTTCGCTTGTCATCATCCGGTCCTTTCGGCTCTCCGATATCGTGAAGTACCTCGAGCAGTTCTTTTAGGGGGTCTCGCGGTGCTTCGCTCGGTGTGAATATGTGGACGAATGGAGTGTTCGGGGGAATGGCGCCAATCGACAATGCACTAAATAATAACATCTATTGAGATTACCTTCTCAAAGAAGTAAAAGGATACAAAAACTCGCAATATTTCAGATGAAAACCAACCAATTCACATCAAAACACGAAATAGCATTGTTGGGACAAAGGCAAGTTCATAGTGCTTACCAGTTATTGGTAATGATGCGACTTTTGCGCAGAATTTCGTAGATTTGATCCTCCATACTACGCTCCAGCTTATCAACCAGTTCTTTCTAAACGCACGATAAGCGTCAAACGTCAAACTTGAACAAAGTGAATAATAATGATAATAATATCGACGCTAAAAATTAAAGAAAAATTGCATAAATAAATACGCAATACAAAATACGCCCACACCCGCTTGACGGCGCCCAAATCGGCTCGAAGAGGATTGCGATGGAACGCGAAGAGCATTCGAGGACTACAGAGACGTCCTTCGCGCGCCCATTCCTTGGACACCGAAGTCGCTTTCGATAAGGCGCTTGAAATGTCCGACGCTGTTTGTTGGCTGCAAATAGCATAGTCAGTCAATTTTTTAACGTGAATTGAAAATAAATTGAGTTTAATTATAGAGAACATTTTATCCTCAATAACGGCAAGAGTCTTTCCTGAGACTTTCCTTGACGTACTGCGTGCTAAAGATAGGCGAAATCTGGCATTCTACGATATTCGGTCTCGATGCTCGTTACTAATCGTAAAAATTGAGTGAAATTAAATTCCTTTTGCGAAAGGATTCATTTGCGATGTTTAATAATGTTCCAGCGCCAAATATAGAATCAATCAATCAATGCTGCGACATACCGCATATGGTTGAGATTACGTAGCAGTCTGGCATAGCTGAGGTCGAAGCGGCAGGCGGGCTCGACAAACACGATCGCGTGGCAGACGAGGAATGTGAATAAGACCAGTTTGGAATGCTCCAACTCGAGCTTGGCGAGCGTCGCGAAGAAGCCATACTGAATCGATTATCTTAAGCCTATTTCCTCAATCGTATAATATGTACCATTTTCACTTTAACAGGGACACTTTTCAACTCAAATAGGACGTTTTTCAAGTTGAATTTATACAAAAAATATCTTCTTTGATTTGAGAAACGTAACTCATTGAGTTGGAAGATGTCCCTAATAAAGTGAATATGGTGTATCTTACCCCCGTCTCAGCAGTATCTGCAAATGCCGTTGTCGATGAGTTCAAATCGTGCACGCCGACGAGGTGCAAAAAGACACATTCGTTCTCCGGATCGAAGTACGCTTCGATCTGAAAATCAGCCGATATCATTTTGCAAGAAATGCATCTGAGCTCTGTTCAATCAAACAACAGTCAAATGCAGAAGAATTTCTGAAAATTATAAACAAATCTAACTGGTACTTTTCAGTTTTGTAGCACAATACAGGCAAGGTTATGCGGTGGGGCGCCCCAAACTGCTACAATGGATGATTCGAAGCAACTCTGCCGCCGTTCAACACCTCCGCCAGCGCAATAGCAACATTGCTCCTGGGATAGTATCTGGTCAGATGATAGTGTCCCCGCCGCACACTTAATCCCCAATACAACAGCATTCATTCATATTGTAAAGAACCACAAACCATGCATTTGGCGTCAGTGGGACGCGCCCAGGCACTCAAGAAGACTTGTCGATTGAGCAGCGCATTAATGTGATCGGTCTTCGCGTCGCCGACCGCCTGCGACTCCTTGCCGATCAACCCGATCACGATCACCTTCGAGTCCCGGTAAACCGACAGTCGATCGAGCGCAGTCTCCAACCATTTGGTAAGATCTTCCGCAGCGCATTGTTGCCGCATTCCCGCGACCACGGATGGTGGCGATTTGTTATAACTTTATTCTGTTCCTTTTACTCGCTATTTAGGTGGGATCGAAAGTAACAAATATCCTTCTTTTCTTCGATACAATGCTGATTTGTAGTTCAAAAATATCCGCAAGCGCTTTCGGACATTTCTTTCCAGTTTCACCTTACTGGTAGTTACTGTAATTGGCCGTGTAACAGGCAACCACATTATGGTTCGAAAGTCCATATTTTCTCTATCGAATACAGTGCTGCGCAGCGTTTCTAACCAAGGCCGAATCAACAAACAACGATTTGTCGCTTGACTCTACATCGAGAGTTGACAAGAGAAGACGTAGAAAATTATTAAAACGATGACAGTGGTGCCAACTTTGACTTTGAAGTCGGGGGAGAAGATGCCCGTAATCGGGTTGGGCACGTGGCAGTCGAAACCCGGCGAGGTTGGCCAGGCCCTCAAGATTGCGCTCAAAAATGGATACCGACACTTTGACTGCGCCCACGTCTACATGAACCAGGACGAAATTGGACAAGTACTCGAGGAAGCGATCGCTCAAGGACTGGTCAGTTACTCATTTTCCTTTTTTCCTCACTCACAGACACTTTCTCGGTCTTCGTAAGCGGTTCTAACGAATATTCAAGGGGTGTATCGCGTAAATAAAAATAAATTAATGGAATCATGGAATTAGACTATTGTTTTCATTTGTGAACACCCTCTTTCAGTTGGTAATTCTGCATTATTATTGATTTCAGGTGAAACGAGAAGAACTGTTCATAACAAGCAAAATATGGAATACTTTCCACTCGTACGAGAAAACGAAGGAAGCGGTGGATATCATTCTGCAGCAGCTGAAATTGAAATACATTGATCTCCTACTCATTCATTCGCCGATGGGGTATCAAGAGGGAGAAGAAATGTTCCCCTGGGTTTGTAACTATTCTTTCCTCTCAATCGCATTGTTAACATTCCTGAAATTTCGCTTCTTCAAAATTTCGGTTTTCCACTGTTCTTTAAGTAGGGGTTTGACTCTAGCTGAACATGCTCTGATTTAATCAAATAACATCAACATTCATTCAACGAAGAATGTGATGGCTCAAGAAAGTTTCAAGTCGTTTATCTTCGTTAAAGTTCGACTTCTACTTAAACCCATATTCAACAAAGTCTAACCAGGGAAACCAAGATTATGGGTCAAAATAAGTATACGTAACCCCAATAATCTAGAGATTATGAATGATCGCTTATGCTGACATCAATGAAAACGGCGCCTGTTTTGACATCCCTCAAATGTGAACTTTGATTTCGTCCTCATTCCCGTTACAGCCGAAATATTCGTAAAGTATTTCTGCAGACTGAAGATGGCAACCGCATGCACTTTTCGGATGTCGACTATTTGGACACGTGGAAGGCTCTCGAGGAGGCTGTGCAAGCCGGCAAAGTGAAGACCATTGGACTATCGAACTTCAATTCGCAACAAATTCAGCGTGTCATTGACCATTCACACATCCAACCGGCTGTTTTGCAGGTTGGTTACTTCAGGAAATATTTACCCTTTGTTTGTATTGTGTACTGTTGTTAGTTGTGTTCTGTTCAAGCAAATTTTGTTTTTGACAAAACGAGCTCTACTTGGTGGCAAATGGGAAGAAAATGAGGGGCATAGGAGGTTCTTACTGAAGCAGTTAATCAACCGGAATCGCGTTTGTATATGATCTTGATCTTTTTACGCGCGAAATTCAAATATTAACCTCAGCATCATACGATCTTTCTTCGAATTGCTCCTCCACTTGGAGCTCACTTCGACAAAAATAATGAAAATTTTGGGTTCTACGTCATTGCATGCGTATCTTCAGACTAAATCATTGTTTGAATTAACCCGTTAAAAATATCTCTCTGCTTTGCGATTATTCTACCCAGTCATCGCCTTGCAGGTGGAACTTCATCCTTACTTCCAACAGACCAAACTGGTCAATTTCTGCAAAGAAAAGGGCATTGAGGTGACGGCGTACTCGCCTCTGGGCAGTATGACGGCACCGTTCCGAAAGGAGGGCCAGGCGAATCTTCTCGAAGACCCTGTGATCCTCGAGATCGCCAAGCATCACAATAAAGTAAGCCTTTATTATTCTTCTGCAATTATAGTCAAAATTTCTTCGCGGGGAAGAAGAAATCGAGTCAACCACCGTAGTTGTCAAATATTAGCTCAATATACGGTGCGAGAACACCGTTTTTTACCAAGAATGATAATCGTTTCTTGGTTTTTACGTGCATAAATTGATAGAAAGAAGCGCTATTGACTTTCGAAGCAGTTTGCCTTATTCAGTATTATGATTTCTTATTTCTAATCGAAATTTTTTCATTATAAATCCAATGCCAATTCTTTGAACTTGTTTAGAGTCCGGCGCAAGTGGCCATTCGTTGGTCGATTCAACGCGGTCTCATCGTCATTCCGAAGTCGACCAACGAGCATCGCATTAAGGAGAACTTTGACGTGTTCGACTTTGAGCTCAGCAAAGATGAGATGGCCAAAATGGCCGGCATCGATCGCAATTGGCGCATCTTCGATTTGGCCGCTCGCAATGGCGACCACAAATACTATCCATACATCGTGGAGTTCTAGTCACTCGCTTCTTTCCCTAGTCCTTTGTTCGCAAGTGATACTCAACTCTTGTTGTAGTATATCGGACAACGATTTAATGGTCCGTTATTTATCTGTGCCTATGCTTAGCCACGTTTGATAGAGTGATTTTATCAGAGCGGTCATTAGTGCGTGTCTTGGATACTCGCGGCGCGTTACAAAATAAATTCGTATATCATATAATAAAGTACCTGTATTAGCACTCTGTCTATATATACTGTTAAATAACGATATTTGAACTCAAATTGCGACAATCTTCCACCCCGCCTCGCGTTAGGAAAAAGTCATTTTTAGTCGGTAGGACGCGCCCATGCACTCAAGAAGACCTGTCGATCGAGCAGTGCATTAATATGATCGGTCTTCGCGTCGCCGACCGCCTACGACTCCTTGCCGATCAACCCGATGGCGACCATCTGCGATTCCCGGTACACAGTCGCTCGAGCGCCGTCTCCAACTATTTCGTTAATTCCTCCGAAGCGCATTCCCTGTGACCGAGGATGGTGGCGATTTAATGTAACTTTATTCTATTCCTTTTACTCGCTATTTCAGCTGGACCACCTATCACAAATATCCTTTTTCCTTCGATGCAATACTGAGTTGTCAAGAATGCCGCGCGGCAGAATCTGTGTATAGGGAGGGTGGCTGATTATGAACGCATCTTTGTAAAGGGGGAGCGCGTCTGGTTGTACGATATCTGTCGAAGCGACACCCCGTCAGTATTAGACAAGATCTAAACGCCCGAAACGAGAAAAATATAACCGTTCTTCTAAGACTGGCATTAGCAATATTTAACAAATGCCATCATCACACATATCTATTAGAAACACGAACTGAAGTAAAGAAGGTATCAATATTGTACACATCGATCGAGATTATTGAATGGTATGGCTTACGAAAGAATAAGTGTACATTGTGAGTGTCTACCAGTGTTGCAACTCAAGTTTGTAACTTAGTTATTTTACTTAGTTAAAAACTTATTAATAGTACTAAGTAACTAAGTTTTAAAAAAAACTTAGTACTTACTAAGTAACTTACTAGGTTTTATTTTTGCCCGTTAACTTACTAAATAACTAACTATGTTTTCTTTTTTTCAACTCAACTAAGATTAAAACTTAGTAAAATACTTAGTACTATGTTTTTAACTTAGTTTCCGAAACTTACTCTTAACCTTAAAATTTTCGCTATTTGGCAGAAATACCAGTCCTGATCAAGAATTAGTAACATTAAATGTATCACTTCATTCGAGTTTTTGTCTGCGCTTCGCGCGGCAGTTCATATCACTCTGTCGATCTGTAATTACACCCCACCTATTTCCGTTAGCATGAAAGCAAATTTTTGGCTTTCGTAAAATTTACAACACGGAGCTTATCAGAACACTGATTCGAAAGGATACATTAGTTTTCTTGAGCGGGACCAATTTTAAAGGCGATTTGCGTCGAAACCGCATTTGGCAGGTCGTGGTGCAGTGGAACTGTTATTCGATACAAAATACAACGAAAAAGGTTCGAGTCCCATGCAAGCAAAAGAAGTTTTTGCTCTTTCGCAAATTATTTATTTTGTTCTAAAACTTAATTTCCTTGTGTTCTTTGAGATAATTCCTCGGTCCAAGATATGTAACTGATGGTAAACAGCACAAGAACTGTCGGTTTAGTATTTTAAATGAATCAAAAACTGCGAGCGCTCCTTCAAATTGTTATTTTGTCAGAAAGAGCTATAATGGTTATTAAAGCTTTAAATATTAAACAAAATAACCACATCATAGAACACATATAGGTGTTTTAGTACATTTTATCTGGTGATTACTCTATTCCTTGGCTGCCTTGAAATGAAATACAGACATTAATATGCTCTTTCTTCTTCTTCGTCCTAGCGTGTGTCCCGCGGCGAGGCTGAGCTTTCGTCTCGCGCCGTCGCAGGGTCCGCTGTTTGGCAGGCCTTCTTCCATTTGACTCGATCTTGGGCGTCTTCAGGCGTGAGTTGAAGAGCGCGCATGTCTTCTTTCATACGATCCATCCAGCGCTTCTTTGGGCGGCCTCGTGGTCGTCGGCCGGGTGGCGAGAGGTGATAGGCCGTATTTGCCACGGTCCCTTCAGCGCTCCACACGACATGACCGAACCAGCGAAGTTGAGATTCCCACATCTTGTCCGTAATCGGTGCCACTCCCGTTCGTCGTCGCACATCCACGTTCATTAATATGCTCTTTGATACCCGAAAAACAAGCGAATTACCGCCAGAAATGAAAAATGGCTGCTTTACTTGACTACACTGTTACTAAAATGTACAAAAAACTTTATCTCATTGGATAAGAACGTTTCTACATTTTACGAGTTAACCAAGTTAACTAAGTAAAAAGGTTCAACTAAGTTAATTTCATAAACTTAGTACTAAGTAACTAACTAAGTTTTGAAAAAAACTCAGTACTTACTAAATAACTTACTAAGTTTCCAAGGAAACTTAGTTGCAACACTGGTGTCTACGAGACATTAAGAGAGACTTTTTCTAAGCATCGAGCTTTTTTGTTCAGAGCCTTGGCACAATTTGCAAAAAGGTCTCAGATTTTGATAAAATTTGTTATCCAGGGGTAATTTAGGTCGGGATTTCCGAAAATAGCATCAGAATTTTTCGAAAATATTTTCGTGTCGAGGTATGGCGGGAAATTCAAACTTGGTCATAAAACTATAGTAACAAAATCAAAATTCTTGTTTCTGTATACCATTCGATAGAAAATGTTGCGAGGAATCTGAAACTGATCAGATTTTTAAAATTGGTCCAAAACCAAGAAAGTTATGCACGAAAGAACAGGCCGCATTTTTTCACTTTTCAGTTTTTTGGATTTTTCGATAAAAACTTGTTCAGAATTCTCCGTCCAGTTTGCTTAGGATTGTAGCCCTAATGCTGGGCTATCGAACGGTGTCCTCAAAATTAAAATCTGTTTCCGTGTACGGACCTCAAATTGAGTCCGAAGCTGGTCCGCGCCAAAATTACGGTAAAAATGAGTTTCCAGAAATTTAAGAAGACGCCATCAAAATCAATATTTCTTTATACCATTCGACTGGAAACATTGAGAGGAACCCGAAAATCTGCGGACTTTCGAAATTCGATGCAAACTAAGAAAATTATGCAAGAAAGAAAAATCCTGCATTTTTGCGTTTTTCGAGTTTTTTTAGTTGTCAGTTTTTCGAATTTTTCGGCAAAAACTTGTTCAGAATTCTCCGTCCAGTTTACTCAGAATTT
>NIUQ01004114.1:0-14884 GCA_002796945.1 Plectus sambesii
GCGACTGTAGAATATCCGGTCGGCCGTCGCATGCCTGTCACCGGGATGGTGGTAGCGTGGAAACCACCGCAGCATAGCTGCTACCAATTCCCCGACCCATGGAGGGATGAGCACCTTGGTTGGGTGAGGGGCCGCCCTCAGCGGGAATTGAACCCGCGTCCTTGAGACTGGTGAGTGATGAGTGATGGTTTTTAGACCACTACACCAATCGGCCGGTTGGGTCGAAAAGGTATTGAATGAAATACATTTGAAACTTTGTACTGAGATCTTAATTTCTTAAAACAAGAAAGTAAGAAATAATACAGAACCTCAGTTTCTGTCTCTTAATATTTGAGATAGACCTCCAATGTAATGTCTGACTTTGGCCAAATTCGCAACTCGCATTAATTACATTACGATACTGACTTTGCCTTTTTAAATCACTAATATTAAAATTTTAGTAGGCGCTAGCATTTACATTGACGAAAAAAGGGTCATAACATCAGAAATTTGTGATCGTCATAATAAATACTGTCCGACACTTGTTCGTTTGACACTCTTTCCTCTACGCTCTTACAAATCCCAGTGTCCTCTCTCTCTCTCCTTTTCCAGAAAAACCGTTTTAAACATAAATTCCCATGTTGCCTGCTGCCAAGAGACAAGAGAGAGCATTAAGCAAAAAACAAAAGAATAGCTAACCTTTTTTGCTGCATTTATTTTGTCGAAGCCCAATTCTAAAATTTCCTGTTTACCTTTGTGCAATCTGTGATAAGTGAAGATCAACGAACTGAAAGTAAAATAGGAATTAGTTACGATCTTATTCAAGGCAAAAAAGGAAACGTACTTGTATGTGAGAACCAGCGATCCACGTCCCATGGAATGAGGGAAGCTTTTCTCCTTGTCTATCAGGATGCATGAACGCGCTGAAAAGAAAAAATATCGCAAATGTCTGGACAAATCATTTGATGGGTAACTGTCCTTACTCTTAGCTGAAAGTAATACACCGTATATTACCTCGAGTTAACGATGACAAGCTGCTTAGCGGTAAGCTAATTACAATACAGGTTGCGGCATAAGTTCTGATACTACTTTTGATAAGTCCAATAACGCTAATGACTCAGGCAATCATCGTAGATTTGGTACCGTTAGGAATCCCGTGAAAAACTGAATATGAGAGAGGCAAAGAAAATCAGTAAGAATGAGTGCATTGTAAGAGCGTATATCGCGATCGTGCAGCATTTAAAGGCGGGCTAGTCGGCAAGTGAAATTTCCTACGAGCTTTAGGAAACGGCTGTCACAACGGTTCTCGTGTATCGTATTATCAATCGGTACAACGAGAAGCGCTCTATCAGATATCATCGCAAAAGCGGGACGCCCCCGAACAGCGCTACTGAAAACACTAGTGATACTTCGCAGTGATTGAAATTCTCGGCGCTCGATAAGAAAATTGTCCACTGAACAGAATATCAGCGATCGATCAATGCGTCGTCTAATCCACCAGGACCTAGGACTATGCTCTTTCAAGCGACACCAACGCCACCACTTGAATACGAGTATATGCAGAAAGAGGTTCGACAAAGGTCGAACATTGCATAGCCAACTCGCGATCCTGATTACTGAGAACATTCCCTTTTCCAATGACAGGCTATTTTTGACTGAGCGGGCAAAAAACTCCCAAAATGATCGAATTATAGCAAGCAGCTCATCCTCTATTTGAAAGCACTTGAAATTCGTCAATCAATCGCAGTCTCCAACTCCCACCATGATCTGGGGTTGGAATCTTCGGAAATTTAAAAACAACTGATCTCATAGTCATACCTCCTCCGTCTGAGCACTTGTCATTTCCTCCAAAGATGGTTAGATCGAATGATTTTTTTGCGACAGTAGGTACTTGATCCACTTATCTATGTTCAGGATTTCAGGCGTTTTCATTGCCTCGTTAAAAAGTTATGTAAAAACACATTTTGTATCAGAATAACTGCCGCACCCTGTATAAACAGATAAAATTCGCAACCAGCTTGTCATAGGTAGCTGAAAATAATATACGGTTGATTCCTTTTAGCTAGAGATTACGGCAGTTCCCCTATAAGCTAATCTTCTGCGTTATTTGCAGCTAGCGGAAGAAAGTAACTCATGCTATTTTTCAATTCGCTAAATCTAAAATTAATCATGAGAGATCTACTTTCTTAGGTTTCTGCCCCCTGCTATCATTATTTCTGGCATATTTTAAAACTTGATGCGAAGATTGTGCAACCACAATTCTACAATTTCCTTCTGCACGAACCTTGCTACACTACTAAGAGGCGAAGTTGAACAAGTCTCCAGAATTTTCGATTAAGGTTTCTAGAACATTCGGCGCTGCACAGTTCCCTCTAGGGCCCATTTCATAAAACTGCTCAGTATCAAAAACTGAATAATAGAGTTCAAATTCCACTCAAATATCAATTTCGCAAATTACAATGCGGTAACATCTACAATCGACTGAGACTCAATTTCTCACTTTTCAATTCTCAGAAGTCTAGCAAAACAAGTCCCTGAAAGACGGTCTAAGAAGTGATATATTACTCGTTGCCAAGTTTATAATTAAATAAAAAGTAAGATCTTAAATTATCAACCTTCTCTCTGCACATCATCGACGACTTTCGGAGCCGCCGCCAACTCCTTAGAAATAACTTCAAACTCTTGACTTGATGTCGATGACACTTCCTCGCCTTTTCCGTTCGTTTTAATCTTTTCTTGCACTATTTTAGTGGTTAAATTGTCATTTGACGCGTCGTGCGCAAGTGCAGCGTCTTCTCTTTCGTACTCTTCTTCCAACTCGCTATCTGTAGGCAGACGGTCGAGGAACAAAACGGCTATGTCGAATTTGTGTCGGAGTCGAGGGAAACGATGGAATAGGTAAGTAGTCAGGAATGCTTTGCCGCCCAGTAGCAATCCTGCAAATGGTTGTGTTGTGTACTTTAGTGCAGGAATTAGTTCTCTCTCTCTGTTCTCAATGGAGCGGTTCTAACATGATAAAGCCAATAAAACAGTACGTGAGCAGAGCCGCCGTACAACTAATCAGTAACCCTAGCAGACACGGTTTATCTGCCTGCGAATTTTATTTTGTCTCGCGCAGATGGATCGTGGAGATATTTCTATGACCGATCACTGCCGTACACTTTGACAAATAACATACAAACGCCACAGCTCATTTCTATTAATTTTGATTAAGAAAGTTTGATCATAATAATAGGATAAATATTAGGTTATCTAAAAATTATTTCATAGTCATCTTTTGGAAAATAGAGAAAGACTTACAGTAATCATTTCCATTACAGAAAAGCCCAACGTTTTTCTATTCAATGATCTTTAATTCGCTACGAACGATAAGGTTTGAGCAAAGATATACCCACTTTCCGACAATACTTCAAATCCGAAAATAATCAATAAAGTGGCCGTTTAGCGATCCGTTATGTGGTTTCTGTAGATGTACTGATCGGCCCTCTTGGATCGATGGAATGAATATACACGAGTTAAGGGCGAACACTTCTAATATAATCACTTTGAATATTCATGATATCTCATTTTGAAATAAAATTATGAAAAATTGAGAAAAGACTTTGCGGATAAACAAATACTTCTCGACCTTCCTATATCCAGATCGACCTCTGCCCAAAGCCAATAATAATCAACTACAAATACTCGCAATCTGCCCCATTTACAAGTTTAGGTTTTTGTTATTGTACGACAAACTCTGCTTACCGATGACAGTAAATAATGTTCTCATGGGGATGAAGAGCGACTGGAGAAATGTAAACAAGATCAGCACGAAAAATGTTGCAGATACTCGAGGGTGCGTCCATATAAGCAGACTGAAATATTTTATCGTCGAAACCATTCCACCCTGCTCAGGGGCCTACTTCATATAGCAAATATAAAATGTAGAAATGTAATTACACTTCTGCATTATCATCATCACATGTATTTTGAACAAGAGAGTGATGAAAAAACAGAAATGCTATTTCATTTTTACATTTACATTTCTTTTATGAAACAAGCCCTAGAGCGGCATTTTGCTTACTGTTTCACTTTTTCCATCACATCGGCAGTCATTTCCAAGAACATTTGACAGTATTTTGCAACGTCAAATACCAGGTGAGCTCCAGACAGGTCGAATGATGCCTTCGGCACATACCCTTTGGGTAAAAAGTTCAAGCCGAGATCAATGTTCCTGCAAGAAGCAGCTTAAGTTGCAATTATCAGTAATTTAAGCCTGTCTCATAAAACTGTAGAAATATCAAATATTGAGAAACTGAGTCCCTGTTCCACCTGTTCCACCTGTTCATCAATTTCACTTTAAGCAATATGGTGACGACAGACTGAATTGAAATTCCATAATTGCTACAGTTTTATGAAATAAGCCGGTAGCGTCAATAATTAAATACAATATCATCAGCTTCATAAAATGGCAGTGGAAGGGACGCAGATGAGTAGGGAGTGCAGAGGTGAATGTTCCCCCTTCCCTAGAGCCGTAGCTTATGGCTCAGGCGCAGACCTAAGCTCAGCTCAGAAAAAGGGGCATTTTACTTTCTTTATTCGTTTCATTCCTTTACGATCAAAGCATATGAAGAAATCTATTTAATAATGAAAACAAGACTAAAATAAAAGGAGTTGAGTGGGCTGCTGTCCGTGGACAATAATCGCTTAGTAAGGCTTTCTCTACTTTGTCAAAAAAGCAGTTAGCGTATTTTTTCACTTTCGCAGTGCTCTACTGCGCACTGAATCTATCTTCTATAGAAAACTGCAATTTTTCACACTATCACTTCTGTTGAGACATTACCGTACTTTTGCGTGCTGAGATAATTGATGATCAACTGCAGCAGTAGGACGAATAGGACGACTGAGAATAGCCAGCCTTTGTAGACAGAAAACGAATAGACCTAAAAGCTCAAGTTTATAACCAGTGCAACTGATTTTGAAGATGGGAAGCTTACAAAGAATAGCATGAGTGATACCAGAGGCGATTTCCAGGTGAATATATCGTGAAAACCGGCAACCATTTCCAAGTAAGGGTGCGCGTCGTTAACTGAAATTTTTATATGAAATTGTAGTAGTATGTGTCAGAGCCCTTGAATGTTGCTTATACAGAGTATAATGCGCTATAAAACAACAGTTACGGCATCCAGGTTGCGTGAAAAGTTGAAGAGCGGAGCTTGAAATGGTTTTTCATAACAACACAAACATTTGATTTATTGATCAATTTTTGTACCCACGTCAAAAAAAGTACTTGGAGACCGGTCAAAATTACTTGTACAACTGAAATAATGATATAAACAAAACCGTTATAAACGAATACTACTGTCTATGTATCTGGGCACTGTGAGGAAATGGAATTTAACTTACCGCATCGTTTCACATCTCGGTGAAGAGCTTTAACGCTTAAATTTTTCGGTGGGGCGTTGACATCCTCCATATCATCGTTGGTCTGCGACAGATCATCAAGTAATTCAACGTAGAAGATAGCCAACCGTGCTCGCAATCTCTCAAACAGCGACGCAGCACTGGTGAGTCCTGAACAGAATTCCATTATGACGTCACATAGCGGCCGGAACGTAAACTCCACCTACGGCAAAGCTTTCCTTGACAAATGCTAAATGCAATAAATGATTTTTGCACCTTTGTGTGTCCATGTGACAATGCACAATTCGCGAACACAGGCGGGTGTAAGAATAATTTACTACACTTAGCGCTCACCAAGAAAGATTTACTGTAGGTGGAGTGTAAGTTCCTGACATCACGTTATATTGAATGTTTTTATGTACCAAAGTCTGGTGAAGCCTGAACAGGACGGATGATGGTGGTTTGACGGAAGGGAACGCCATGGACGTTGCTGCAATACTGCGATCGTTAGCGATGTCACACCGTGCAGTCACAGCGATCGACTTTGATTCATTGAGAGTCAACGTTTTACCGATCAGTAACAATAAAGCGAGTCAGACATTGTAACTGGCAAAGATGACCTTTCTTTTCGATTCGAAAAATTTTCATCAGGAATGATATTTGTTTCTTGATTTTTACACGCATAAATTGATCGAAAGAACCTTTATTGACTTGCAAAATATTTTGCTCATTTAATCTAAGATTTCTTGTTACTAATCGAAAAATGTTGACTGTCATCCATCACTCGGTATATTGTTCACCCGCCTACCGCTGTATTCTGACCGCTCTCTTGCATTGATGATTGTTAAGAGATTAGTCGCTAACTAAGCCCACCTTGTTCAACCCCAACAGCACCGACACCAATGATTAATAACTGGGAATATAATAGGCGAAGAATTAGACTCGCAAAGTTTCCAAATATAATCCACAAAGCGCACACGTTTTTATAATTATTTAAGTCAAATTTGTTACGAATACATTTGTCAAGTATCGTTTTGATCATTCAACGATCAATATTCCAATTTGCAAAGCAGTTGTGAAGCTAATCTATGTATTTATTAACCAAAACATCGACTTGAAAATCACCCATCAGTATTCTAATGCTGTAAATTTTGCCGTAACTTCATCCTATTTGATTTTAGCTCGAGTTTAACTTTCATCACTTTTGTCAACTAATTTCATAAAGAAAATAATGACAGAATAGCAATAAATTGTGACCATTCATGTCAACACTTACCCAGACAAAGTCTTCCCATCTCCTTTGACAGTTGATACTTGAACAGGTAGCGAGGAACCTTTTCCCGCAGGAGCAATCGTGATGCTTTCATCGCTTTCGAGTTCAGAAAGAAGCTTCACTGAAAGCAATCAGCTTTTTACCGAAGCGAACGGCGCATGGCATAGACTCCATTCCGCTGCGCGATGGACATCGAATCATAAAGCCAACTGCCTATTCTACTGAACAATGATTCGTTTGAATAGAACGGCAAGCTCTCATGAGCGGCCTGATTGCAATCGTGGAATCTCGCACAAGCACAGCTCAACTCTGCGATGCGTCCAGAAAGTTGACTCAAATGAAAATGCCATCAATTGCACATAAAAATAAATATCTCCCTTATTGCGTCGGTATCTTTACCCTCTTTCTTTGCGCTAATCAGTTATTTGATGGTTAGGGTGCGACAGACATCATCACTGATTTGGGCTTAGGGGCATGACCATTCTTCGGCTGAGGGCGGTCCCCTTAAATACTTGACAGTTTCATGTTTTTACTTTTCAAAAATTGAAAAAAATGCTCATTTCTGACCACTCATCGGCAAAATGTATCACAGTCCAAATCGAATTTCCCGCGCTGCACGAATCCCCTTGAGTAACATACTTTCGCCAGCCTATCGAAGGGCTATTACGCAGTTTCTGAGTAGTGCGACTGAATTCTCTTTGGAGGAAACGTTTGATGTAACAGTCGCAATTCTGCGCGGCTAGGGAGGAGGAGAGAGTCACGTCACGGCGCACGTCATGCGTGCATAACAACTATATTTCCCCAATCACAATAACACATCACAAGTGTTATGATAACAACAATTTTACGAATTGAGCGCCTGGCCTCGCTAACATTTTATTCTTTACTATAATATTCTCTATTTTATAATGTACATACCAATATCCACGTTTCGGCGAAGTACGTCTAGCAAATGCTCATCCGTAACAGAAGTGGAATCCGGGCCCGAGACAAGTCGAATCTCATGTGGCACACCATCGCCAGGATGCTTGTCTATCTCCGTCTTCATGACCAGCTCTTTGCCCATGTCGATCAAAATATCGTCGCCCGCTTTTAAATGAAGTAATATGCCAAAGTTGTCCTTGCTTTATTTTCGCTGTTTCAAAGAACGATCACCATTAATAAGCGATTCCGAAATAGGTCTTTCGGAGCGCTCGGAGTGTTCAGACTATTTCATGAATAATTCTTACTAAACCGCAAGCGATGAAAATGAGGACACCCGGTTATTTTAAACTTTCGAGCAAAGTACAACGCTCAAGGCGCAAGACAACAGATCCTACACGCGCACTTTAGTTCTACTTAACCACATGCCTTAGTTGTTAGCCTTAAACATTTGTTTTGTATAGAGACCAGAACAAATAATGAAATATAATAGTGCATGATGCACTAATAGGATCTATAAATGTAATCGATAGTTCATTTTTGATACTGAATAACTACTTAATAATTTTAAAATTCAATTTCATTTAAAACTCAATCGGCTAACGATAACATTCCAGCGCTATTGCGTTCTAATACTCTTGAAAACAGCGCTAACGAATACAATTATCGATGCTATTTTTAGAAAAGGCAGCACTGTGCCACTATTTCTTGAAATTTCGTAAAAAAACAATAATTTATGTGATGATCTATATTTTTCGAATCTTTGTTCTATAAGCATAACCAGTTTTCATTAAAGTATTTAGGTCGAAAACTGACAGAACCTGAACGTAGGTGATCTCATTTTAAGGGAGAAAAAAATCAACCTGACTGTATTTTTCAGCTTTTTGGTATTTGATAAGAGCTAATTGGGCACAACAAAACTACTAAATCTTATCGAAGGAGGAATAAGTAAATGGATCATATTTAAACATCTAGCGATAATTAAAATTTTAAACACTGTGGAGCATTTAGAAAAGAAATTTCAGAGCTAATAAGACCGCCGCTCTATGGGATAGTGTTTTAAATTTCACTGCCGCACGCGCGCGCGTTTAGAACACACTAACAAGGCGCTGCTAGCGTACACAACAATACCGCCTCTGGTCGATATTTTCAAGTAAAATGACGTATTTTGGCCGAGCTCCAACAACACGGCTGCGCCACATCGCTTCAATCGATATTGACCGCACGCGTTCGTTCGTGCCTGGCCAGCGTTAGAAACTTTCTGCACGTCATCGCGAGAGGCGAACGATGTTTATTTGTCTGGCTGGAGCTGCAACGCACACGCAGTGGAGAACTACGCGCGTGTTTACGTTCTTGCGCTGCCGCTAAATAACAAGCCATAAATACTTTAGCTTCAGAGGGGCTGAGGTCACAAGTTTTTAAGTTATCTACGGTTGATTTTAGAATGGAACATAAGATTGAAGGGTTTGTTTTCTGTTAAATAATATTATTTGAAAGCTCGGTTGCAAGCAACAAGTGGATCTTACTGAATAACAGACAGAAGGCTAGCGAATATTGTTTCAGACACGATTCATTTCGACACTTGTAAATACTCAGTACGGCTCCTACCGGATTGTCTCAAAAATAAGTCTACGATTCATTTAGGAGAAATGCGTTTTTTAGCCTAAGGCATAAAATCGGAAAATAGGTTCAAGGCTGGCTTATTTTTTGAGAATATCCGGTATATGAGCATGGACTGAAAAAGGCCTCTGTGCGTTCCTACATTGCACAGCAAATGTGTTTGACAAGATAATCACGCAGGGCAATTAGTGGAAGAAATATAGTGAGTTTTCCCACGAAATGGCAACTTTTATGGTACTTGGTGCAAATATTCAGGAAGTGCACAACGTGACGCAGTATGACACATAATATTTTGCTAAACGGTCACATAAAATCAACGGCTGGAGCAATTCAAGTTGTCAATGGCGGTGCCGCAATGAGCAAGGCGTCGGAATACTGAAAAAGCTACAATACGCACTGTTTGTGTCATAATCTATTGTAAAAGATAATATGGTTACAGCTTCAAAATTTATGCAAAAGATATTATTGTCGACTATCTGGCAACATAACCCAATCGTATCTTTTGCGTGAATTAATTTCATCAGGAAATTGAAACCATAACATATTCTGCTAGTGAAAAGATGTTAGGATAGAATGAAGAAGCGCGTTCTAAATCGACGCAGGCCACAATACAATTACCGTATACAATTCTATCGATTAATTTTATCTCAATATTAGCAAAGTGTATATGTTCATTAAAGAATTATAGGTTGTATTCACAGATGAGTGGCGTTTATTTGACGAGTAAAAGCGACCACTTCGTCCATAAAACTAGTACCGTCGGAACGATTTTCTTTCAGAGTTTTCCAATAAGTCAAAATTTTGTCTTCCTTATCGGAGACATTCTTGCTCGGTGCTTTCACCGGATTGCTCAAAACATTTTTCACATGATCTTCTATCCAATCCAAGTGATCGTGGAGAACCGACAAAGCGCATGCTTTTAGCAGTTTAAACTCATATCTGTCTGCGATGATGAAATATGACAAAGCATTCTCACTCGTTTGATTCTGCAAAAGTTTCATAAATTTTACATCATTAAGGTTTTTGTAGAATGGTAAATTTAAAGAACAGGACTGGCGCTTTATAATATAATAAATAGGTTCTGACCTTTACAGTTTTTCATATGCTATCAAGTCAAAATCTCAAAGTCAAACTCTATTCAATTAAAAACCCTTTACTAAAAGTGCTTCCGTGCACACTTCATACTTTTTAGTGGCTGGGATATGAAAGAGCTCTTCAGACTCTCGTCATTCAGACTTGACATCATTCGTCTTATGCCCATTACTCCCTGCAGGCTATTAAACACAGTTATCGAAAATAAATACGTTCTCAGAATTCTTGATAAGTTTGCGAATATTTGGACAAATATCAAATCGTATCGACTCTAACCAGGCTGTAAGATTGCAAAACTGACCACCATCAAGTGCTCATACAGCGGACGTTCGTAGTGCTTTTGCAGCTGAGGCAAGCGAAAGTAATCTGCGCCACAAACGAGCTCTTCCAACAGCTCGACATCAAACACTCCGTTATTACTTGGAATGTTCACGCGGCCAGTGTAAATGTACGTCAGAATCTAATAAACGATAATATGAATATAATCAGGTTATATCAAAAGTAATTGGAATGGAGCTCTATTTGCACAAGATGATATGCAAACAAAATATGATTTATTCAGAATTTTTGGATATCTGATTTCTTTGGGTTTGTGAAATTTCATTTCCCTATCGGTGGTTTTTTAGTTTGCAACTTTTTTTCTACGACACACTAATTAAGAGGATAAGAAAAGCCAATAATCAAAAATGAGTATTTATTTGGCACTTCTGAATATAGGGGAAAAGCCAGCTCTTGTGAAGAATGAACGCAAGATCTCTTTTGGGGTTGCTACACTATTCTAGGAAGCAGTCTACAACAAGATGCAGTATGTAGTTCTTCACAAAGAATATAAAACTGTTCATTATAACTTTTGAGAAAACCCTATATTAGCGAGAAACAATAGAATTTTATTAGAAAATTGCTTACTTCGCGCATTGCTCTCTTGCTAATTGGAGAGCTCATTTGGCTGGTCGCTTTCTCAATCCATTCTTCGCCACCTTCGACAAAGAATTGCTCAAAGTACGGGCAATGAACTGCCAGAATGCATCGATTAGTGGCAAAGATATATCCGTCTGCAAATGGTGAATGAAGCAAATAATAATATTTTACGTTAATGCAAGGGGATAGATATACCGTCATTCTCATGGAAACGAGGCGTGTACCGTATACTAACCCGATGGCGTTTTTATAAAAGTTAGGATGTAGAATCTTTTCAAATGAGGGAATGAGGATACTCGAACTAACTTTCCGGGCCCTATGATATTAATTTGTAGTTACCTGCAATTATACTGAAGTCGCTCAGTTTGTCGTCTTGACCGCTGAGCACTTTCAGTAGAAGAGGATCGTTCCAATGACAAGCGACTGGCCTAGGGATCGACTTGAATGGCAGATTTATGAATAGATCTGCTCGAAGAATAAATTTGATTGTACAAATTAGCAGTTGATTACCATTCTCATCTGGTGCCGTCAAATGTGAATTTATGCTCCCTGGTGCCAAAGTATAGATGAACACGTCTGAGCCGATTTTATGCTCTGACCCAGTTTTGGATGAATTTGCGCACAATTGGATGTTATTAAGGTCGTTATTCGACAGAATGTTCGCATACACCGATTCTTTTGGTCCAGCAAGGTAGACTACACACAACTGAAGATTTAGATAGTTTTTGTCATTAAATTTCAAGCCTTTTGGATATAGTTTCAAGCACCATGTGTAGCCAACGTGATCTTTGACGGTGACGAATTTTCGACTTGTCATTGATTCACCGAATTTCATTTTCTCAAACTTGGACGCGTCGACACTCCACGTTAAAGTTTTAGTGAATGACATTGTCAACAGGAGAGAAGTAAAACTATGAAATAGGGCGTTTTTCAGTCATAGAAAACAAACTCTTTCACAAAAGCATAGAATATTGCTCACATTAGTTAAGACCACACATTGAATCGCGACAATTCAGTAAATTTACTGTCATAATGAGCCATTATGATTGGACTTTGAATGTAAAGCGTAAAGATTAAGGATGTGACAACGCAAAATTTGTGCATGTTGCGCAATGAACGTTCTATAGGACCATTCAATGTTGCACGCATCTAGTCTGTCGAAGAAAGTTAAACGGGCAGTCATTACACACTAGCGTATGGGAGAAAACACTGCTGCGGAGAGACAAACACAGGGCACACAGCCCGTGCTGTAACCCACTCTGTGCGAGAGTCTCAAAACTGGAAATATGACATTTTGCTATTGTTTGTTTCATTCCGCGTACTTAAACAAAAAGAGCCATCTTTATTTTGATTCAAACTCAAATTTATGAAGGTGCAGATGGAGTAATGTGCATTATTGAACGAATCGACCAGCAACGGCGACGGCAGCTTATTCGCATCCAATCACTGCTCTAAAGTATCAATGCAATTCTGCAAAGAAATAAATTCTTCTACAGATTATAAATCACTGTGACGTTTTTAACGCGCTCTATTTCATGGAAACGCATGTCGACACGGTGCGTAAGTCTTGCAACTTAAAAATGCGAACATCATGATAATTTGTTCAAGCACGATTTTTAAAATTTATACAGATATATGCAAACAGGAGTGACAGAATTCATTAACGGTGATCTTTCGGGAATGCAGTTTTTAAGATTAAACAGTAGTTATCGTGACTTGTGCATGGCCGAATCTCCCGTTGACCGTTGTCGTTGATTGTTAAAATCGCCAGCAGACTCTATACCACTATAAAGTACATTTTTATTATTCATACTTTTTTCTAGGTAATTGTTGACTATAAACGACACTTCAACAATTTTAATAACTTATTAATGTGCATAGGAAGGACTTTTCCCCTTTCCTTACATGAAACATGCATGAAAAAAAGCGCTCCCCGCTAGTTTATAGTTAAGCGTCGAACATTAAATTCATATTTTGTAACGCCAAAATGGAAAAATGAATATTGTATCCTTGGTGGTCGTATTTCACGCTCTGCCCTTCTTCACTTCTGCAATTACTAACGTTTATTCAAAGTCAGTCAGGTTCCGCACTTACACCCTTCCTGCTTGCACGAACAACATCATTTTTCCCCGAAGGAGCTGATAGTTCACCGCCAGTGAATTTTTTGAGTCGTATTTTTAAGAATGAATCAAATCATAAAGCTTTAGGGTATACTTAATACAGCTAAGTGAATTTTATGTACAGTAAGAAACACAGTTAAGAGACTTTTCCAACGAAATGACAGTTTTTATGGCACTCGATGCATTTATTCAAGGAGTAGATAATGTAAAGCAGCATGACACGTAATTTTTGCTAACCAGTCATATGAAAAGCAGCGACTGCAGCGCAATAAGTCGTCAATGGCGGTACCGAAATAAAAAAGGCTTCGAACCAAGAAAAAAACTGGAATGTACACAATTGGCGTCTTAACGCGATAAAGACAGACCACACTGTATTACGGTAAGCGTCGTTTCAGGTATGAAAATAAAAGCAGCCAATGAGTTTTTTTACTAAATTAAGGATATCATGAACGAAAGGAGTCGGAAAAGGACTGAAAACTAAATTTTGCTTGAATGTTTACCTACGGAGGCAAACTGAGTCGTTCATTATTATTCTACTGCAGTGGAAAAATTAGTCTTAGTCAACCAAAACTTCATCTACATTCACCATTCTGGCTGCAGCAATCGTCAAGTCAATCGTATTCAAGCAGTAAAAGTAGGAAAGAAAAAGATGCTAAGGAAGCTGCAGTGGTCGGAAGAAAACAGACAGTTTCCAGTGTGGCACATAGCATTGTCAGCGTGACCGCCAGTACCTTCGCCACAACTCGGAATCGCATCGAAAACAGAACTCGCGAGATGTTTGCAAACATCGATGCAAACCTTAAGACGGATGAACGCGGTTTTTACCTCACTTCCGATGAGAATCTGTTCCCGCATTTCAAATTCATTTGGTACTTGCAATTAATCTATCGCATTGTTAGATCCATTTTTCCTCGAACTTTCTCTGACAAGTATTACGCGATGATGAAAACTAATATGATCCGTGAGACAAGAGCTCCCGTTAGCCGAATGCTGTGGCTCAGCTTCAAACATCGATTGTTGAATGGTGCTGTTTCCATCAGGGACGTGTTGAAGGGTGCGCCCATGGCCGTGGAAATGCTCAGTCAGCATTTGAGAAAGGTACCTTTTTTACTTTTCTAGCTTCTAAGTAGTTAGAGCATGTTTTGCGAAGTACAGTGAATACAAATCAATACAATAATATTGATAATTTTTGAATGAAATATGATGCAAGAAAAAAGGCAATAAGATACAAAGAGCGGACGTGATCGGGGTTTACTCTTCATGCAAAGGTCTCACCTTTATAACTCTACCTATAATGAACAGCCTCATAATGCTGAGCTCTAAATTTTGTGATTTTTACAGTGTTCAAAGAGTCAAATTTTTTCTGACGACCCTTTTCGCCTTTGCCTTAGAGTTCGCTAAAGGGTATGGCCAGGTAACTTACTGAATCATGTGTATCATTCCGCGTGCGCTTACGGCCATCGTTTTAGACCCCCCACCTGAGTGAGCTGTTATTTCTCTTGTTCATTCCAAAATATAGCAAATTACAGTTGAATATTCCTTTCAGAACTCATTAGAGCAACTGGTGGCGCATGGAGTA
>NIUQ01004115.1:0-14855 GCA_002796945.1 Plectus sambesii
CTTTTGGATATAATTTCAACGTGGTCACATGCGAGTCGTGCAAGGCATTCTTTCGTCGAAACGCTGCAAAAGAAAAGGTAAAATTTAACGCAGCAGCAAAGGCAGTATAGCATGTATGGCATTGAACTATTAGAACTATGCTTTTACTGCTAGTGGTTGTCAAAATACTAGACTTCTTTGTATAAACTGATATTTCTGTTCTAGATTATCGTAAATATATACTCTCAATTATGAAATCTCGTATGGAAGTTCACCGCATTTATTTCAAACTTTTTCTCAACTAAATGAATTTTGTATAATCTTATACAAGAATATGAGTAAAGTATGCACAGCGTGTAGGAAAGGAACGCTGTGGAACATCGTACTTTCAATAGATAAGTTCTCATTTTAAAAAATCGATACGATTGAGAGCAGATGTGGAGACAAGTTCATCAACTCCGATTTCTTATCAAGACTATATTAACTGTTTTATCTTGTTAAAGTTTAATAATTATTCTCTTTTACTCTTCACATGATCTCAGTATTTTAATTGTCATTGTTATTATTGCAGGAGTTCAGCTGCCCGTTCACCAACTCATGTGAAATAAATTTAATATCGAGGAGATTTTGCCAGCGCTGCAGACTACAAAAATGCTTCGATGTAAGTTATTGTTTGATACTGCTTTACCGTTTGCGTTAGAAAAGGTAGTACAGCTCAGCGATTCAAGATATACTTGTAACAGAGGTTTGTGCTGTGGAAAGTAGACTTGCTGAAGATTACTCCAATTGAACCGCGTTTTTATCAGCGCAAAAGGCAATAGAGTCTTTGTTACAATCGTCTAATGCGTTCTTTGACCTTTGTTATAGGCCGAGCCATATTGCGTCCCTCTCAGGGTTTTAATAGCGTTGCAATGATGTTCAAAACTTGCAGTGCTAGTTGTTCTTCCAGTTATTAAACATGAATACTCATCACAATTACACTTCATGTGTTTTTAAATGTGAGGGGATTTCTAACGTCGAATGGATCAGATAGACTCTAATTAGCCCCTTGTATTGTTAAATATCTGCCTGACAATGACTCGACGGATATACTGGGTCGTGAAACCTAAGTGATAATCGCATTATTTAAATGACCCTAAGAAACGCTGAGCCATTATGCATACTATTCATATATTACGCAACAGCAGAAGCCATTTCTGCCAATCTGTTATTATAGACTTTTGGGATTACAATTATGGGAAGCTCGCTGATTGATCAGCGCGTATTGGCGCGGGGAGAATTTTTCAGGCGCACGCGTCTGAACTGACCGATTTGAACGCTTCCTCAAATTGCAGTCGCAGCAGTTTTAGAAAGTTGGCCATAGGAATTTAAAATTCGTCGTCAGCGATATGAGTAGCACGCTATAGCAGACATATTTCAATTTGGGCAAAGTGATGCATGAACACGTATAGTAGTACACGGAATCTGATCGAATCAATTGCTAAATATTTTCAGGTTGGCATGAAAAAGGAATGGATAATCGCAGATGAGCGCCGAAGGAAGAAACGCGAAAAGAGAGGGATTAAGGGACAGCAACGTCGACGACGTTCGGCGGACTCTGACTATGACGACGGTTTGGAGCAGATCTTGCAGAAGACGGGCTCAATGGACACGTCGTCGATCACTATTCCCAAGAACGTTCTCTTTCAACTGCTCAAGAATAGCAATAATGTAGAAACGACTGTGAGGCGGCCCACGTGCTGTCAGTGTCGGTGTTCGTGCGGCTACTATCCGCAAGGTTCGCTCAGTTCATTTCTACATGCAGCTGATTTATTTTGAAGAAGAGAATCTTTTGAAATAGCGCTAGAGGAAACGCTGAACCCATTGCAATTTGTTCTTTATTTTCAGCAACTATGAGATCATTTCGCTTGGCAGTTCCAGCTCTGTTATAAAAGTAAAAACGTATCCCATATGTATTACCCTGTCAAAGGCTTTGGCCCCACTCGACATTTCTTTGACCAGAAAAGTAAATGAAAAAACGAAAATTCCTTTTAATCGCTTCTCTTACTATTGTACCTTTCATATTATTGCACGAACCTGAGCCCGACTGTTGAACCAGTTCGGTCGACAATCTGCATCCTAAAAGCAAGCTAACCTTTTCTATCACTCTCCTTATTCAATCGCTCTGAAGACAATCAAATGGACTTAAATCTCATTTTCAAGTATGCGGAAAAGTAGAAAAATGCCCCTATTCTGAGAACATTTTCAGGCACTCAACTCACAGCGCTCGAAACTTCCACACAAGCAAATTATTCGTCAGTTGCATACAATTTCAACCAGGATCAATCGAGCAATAATATGTCCCAATATGAATGCGCACCGTCCATGACCGATTGGTTCGGTCCGACACCAACAACTGGCGCCGCTTCATCCATTTCAATGTCTTCACCAGTGACGTCATCCTTGCCAGTGACATCATCACAATTTCAACACCTGCAAGCAGGATACGGCGCTAGCGGTGGAAGCGGATTAGACACCGGCTTATTCAACATGATGTCAGCCACTATCCATTCCGAATTCGACGCAGGATCGCCGTCCGCGAGATTCGAATCGTTGAATGTGAGCAACTCGCCGAAAGGCGACTGTCAAGCGAGTTGCTGTCAAGTGGCGAGTAAGTCTTATGTGTTTTGTAACTGTGATAGTAGAGTTTGCGCTGAATAGAACCTAGACAGTTGCAGACGCGTGGAAAAGATGAAATTTTTCATTTAGGCCCTGATTCAACGTTCGCTCAGCAAGAATCGTCAATACCACTTACCAGCGAGCAGCAGGATCGTCTGGACGAGCTTATTCGCGCCAATGATGTCCTGAAGGAGCCGCTGAGGGAAATGCCCGAACAACTGCGCGCCCTAAGCAAGAAGAAGGGCGAATTTACCTTAATGGACGTTGTTCGCATGACCGACTTGGCCATCCGCCGGCTCATCAAATGGAGCAAACGACTCAAGGGCTTTCAAACGATCGCTCAGCAAGATCAAATAGCACTGCTCAAAGGTCTCTGAATGATTTCTGTTCAGAATTTCAGCATTTTTGATCATTCAGTAGCCGGTTGAGCTACTTTGTTGATGGCTGTTCTCTCACTTTTAATTATCTCCCTGCAAAATTTCAAATGTCTAGCTTAACGGTAATTATTCGAAACCAGCCCTCTCAAAAATATCCTTTAAAAGTTGCGTCTTGTCAGATAATTTTCTGTTTTCGAATAACTGTAGTGACTCGGTCCCATCTAAAGTCTTGAATGAGTGAGCAGTGTCGCCTCCATTTTTAGTAATCCAGTTTTGCGTCCAATGTATATGTAAATTTCAAGAGGGCATATGTAGATGATTTCTCATCAGGTTTAATACAGTTGATTAATGGAAGTTAAAGATTGCTTTCACAGAACACATTTTCAGGAAGTTGTAGTGAGATGCTGATACTTCGCGGCGTGATGGCATTCGATCCTACCAAAGATGTCTGGAATCATCCTGATACGGAGGGCGATGCCACTATCAAACTGGATGTTCTGAAGCCAGTTAGAGGCGGAAAGCACTATGAGGAACATAAAAAGTAACAGTTTAGTTATTGCAGCACATAGCTAATATTTGCTATGCTTTAACCGACTCAGTTTAAAAAAGTAAAGAAGAAGAAAGGAAGCATAAGGTATCATCTAATGTTGAACGAGGCTAAAAGATCGTGTTAATGATATAATAATTGAACTAGGTATGCGTCACAGAGTGTTCTAAATCCTTTCTTTAAGGTATTTGACAACGTTCAGTCCCCGCTGGAGGACGAATGAGAAAGTCATGCTGATTCTCAACGCTGTTACCCTATTTTGTCCCGATCGACCTAACCTGAAAAATCCAGAAGTCGTGAGGAAGGAACAAGAGCACTATTACATTCTTTTGCGGCGGTCAGTTGCGCAGTTTTAAACGTTTGACCGCATCATTGATCGTAACTATCTCATTTTCATTTTTTCGAAAAGCTTCACTGGATGTTTTCGAATATAAACAATAGCTCGAACTGAACTCATGCAGTTTGAACAAGTTTTGCGAAAATATGAAAACATAAAGAACAAACCGAATCAGAGTCTCTCCATATTTGTAAACTTATCCCAAGCAAATGCTTTCGAAGCTAGTACGTTCTCTAACAGTTGTGCCTTATATTTCAAAGTACACTGAAACGCGTTCACTATTCCTTTATACATATTCCAGATATTTGGACACTCAGTGTAGCGAAGGAGAATCGCGCCAAACTTACGATCACTTGTTACGCAAGCTGGTCGACCTTCACCAGCTAAATCAGGGAATTCTTCGCATCTATGGTGACCTCAACCCTAAAGAAGTCGATCCTTTGCTTTTGGAAATGTTCGATTTGAAGTGCTAGCTTATCAATTTTTGGTTTCTTGGGCTTTCGTCATATGCAAGTAATAAACAAAAGCTACTTAATTGTTAAAACTGTTGAATGCTGAGAATTGCTTTGAATTTGAAGGAAAAATAGAACCGTACACGGAGAGCAGATCTACAATATCGCTTCGAATCCCAGTTTGATAAAATCACTATAATTGTAACGGTGTGTTTGCAAAGCTGAAGTGCGACGAACGGTTAGCTGTAACATGCACGTTACGAATCCTCTTCATCCGTGTGTCCAATAATCACCACACTGCCAGCAATTTTAATCACAGCTGTTCTGATTGCGACAATTTTCCGAAACAGCCCCAAGAAATGGATCTCGTTCGACTGGTGTTGCCGAGAGGGACATAAATTGTGTTGCATGCAACACTTAACAAATGCGATCACGAGTATGCAACCTGAGACGACATCTAGCCGGCGAGGATAAACTATACCCAGGCAAATAAATCTGCCGTTTGCTCAAAATTTTACACGGACTTCGTTTACGGAAACGCGTATTCTATACAACATTCTATAACTCATTTCTTTGTTTATGTTGCCAAGAATGTATGAGAATTATTCAGTTGCCGCTAATCTAGATAATGACATGGATTACGGTAGTTGAATCACGATAATACATGTGAGGATCAAGCGCACCCTTACCCTGTTACGGAGGTACCCTTTCATTCAGCACCAGCGGGCTTCTCCTCTGTACACTCGCCAACCCTTTGATTTAAACCGAGCGCCGGTAGCCTTTGCAATCGCAGTTGCCTAGCAACCAATCAACGCGTGCGTACTGAACATCATGTCGGGCTGCGGCCAACAACAACTGAGATACATCCGTTTGCTTTCAAGCTGGTTCGACATTTATTCGCTTTCTTTGCCGTAAAGGCTGAGAAAGTAATGTGCGGACTGATTAGATGCGACGAGTTTTGAACTTAAATTTAAAACCCAAAACTTAACTAATCAATAGGAAATAGAGAACACTTGGAGTAAAATACGTTACCGTTCAGTATCAGCAGTATTTCATCAACTGCTTCAGTGATGCTTGTGATTTCGAGCGGAAAGCAGCGCATCGGCATCGTTTCTTAAATACATATTTGCGAGCTTTTGTTGATTCAGCTAGAAAGTAAGTACAAAAAGGTTAATAAACAAGGAACAGGCTTAAGATTAGGCTTAGGAATCAAAAGTAGGCGTTGATTGCCATTTTCGTAATTGCTTCGTCCGTCGATCAAGTTATGCAATCATTCATCGCTTGTTTCATTGTTCTTTAGTGATAATACATTTTAATTTCAGATCAAAGCAGTATTGAAACGTGTTCCTGCGATTACTTTTACAACTAATATACAAATTATAATGAACTGGCTAAAATTTTTATAAAATTTTAAAACTCGCTACACCAAGCTGCCGATCCCACAAGTCATCGATATCCCAAAATGAACTTCGACGAGTTATTCGGCCCTAAAATAGCCAGAAATAACAAGAATACCAAACTATCAAAAACTTTGGACGATTTACTGGGATTTGGCCCCGAACCGACGGAAAAAGCGACACCCAAGCAAAATGAGGAAGAAAACGATTCGAGAAGAAGTTCGCTCGCTAGAGCTGCCCGTCGAAATAGCACCAATTCAGAGGAAGGAAGGCAGAATGCCAAAGAACTAACTGCACCGTTGCCGAGCGATCGAACCGACAAGACGTTTTCTCGACCTACTACGCGCCATGGGCGACGAGATTCGAACAGTGAAAGACATGATGATGATGACAAGCAGGAGTCTGCAAAGGAGGAAAAGGATGGTATGGGTGCATAAATAGCTTTGTATGTCCGTGGGGTGATGTATTGTCGTTATGGATTTGAAGGCATAGGCAGCATGTTTTCAAAAAAGTGGCATGCACATAGTCGATATTCTCGAAGCTGATCTCCGGTGTAGATATTATTTTAATTGTCTGATAGCAAAGTAGTTCGCAAGACAGTCTTTAACAGAGTAAAAATTGGGTAGCTACTGTTGTGTGAACAATCATCCCCTTTTAAAAATATCCTCTCTAGATAAATTTTTATGCTAACAGTCTAAATGGGTACATCGTCATCTTCCTTGCCATACCTGTCTCTGGAAAACCACGCGATCCTGCTTCCCTCCTGTCCATATCAAGACTAGTGTCTCAACTAGGCTTGATTATTGTCTACATTATCGTTGCAGAAACGCAGAAGTCTCAAAATGGAACTCATACCACTGGTCATCCAAATCATTCGAGTCACAAAGCATCAGTTGATAGGTGGCAGAGAGAAGATGAAGACAGCGATGAAAAGAGTTCTCGGAGGAACAGTCGAGCGAAATCCCACTCGGATTCAGACATGGAAAGTGAAACTTCCAAGGACAGAAATAAAATACCGAAAGGTGACAAGCAAAGAGCGTCAAATGGTAGTGGATCGCGACGCGAGAGTGACGCTTCTGGACCAGCGGATTCGCGGCGAAATAGCGCCTCCATCAGGACTAGATCCCGACTTGAGAGCTTAAAGAAGGGAGGCGAAGTTCATCCAAATGATCCGGGTAGTAGTAATAGAAGCGGAGAAGGAAGCAGAAAATCAAGTGGAAGAGGAAGCAATGATGGAAGCGAGAATAACAAAGGGAATCATCGCAGTGGCCAAGGGCGCACTGAAACTGGCAATAAAAGAGTTGATAACGATTCAGACTCGGACTCTGAGGAGAAAAGCACGCGCCACTTGAACGGCAGTCATCGAAGTAAGGGAAGCAACGGCGGAGGCTCTGACAAGGATGCAAAGCACAAGAGCTCCAGTCATTATGATAATGATGAGAAAAATGCGAGCAAATCAGGACGAAGCGACCCTGCAGGTGGCAAAGGACGATCTAGTGCAGAAATTTCGCAGAAAGACAGTCACAGAAGCATTTCCTCAAAGCACAAAGACGGTGAAAATCAAAAATCAAACAGCATTTCTCTTCGAGAAGATCAAAGTCGAAAAGGTGCCGCCGATAGTGGTAGAGGCGCCTCGCAAAGAAGAAGCCATTCAAACAGTCATAGAAGCGATCGAACGTCTAATATCGACGATGAGATGAAGTCTTCGTCAGACAGTGAGAACAGCGCCAGAAAAGTGGAACGAAAGAAGGAAGATTCATCTTCGAGCGAGCGAAATACGGTATATTTGTTTTACTTCGCTACTGTTTCTTTTTTCGCGGCAGAAAGAGGCTTTAGAATTTGCTCGAATATTGTAAGTATTCGAATAGAACCCTTCTTGGGTTCATTTGAATAACGCTGCCGCAATACAACGATTAGCATGCAATTCATGTTAATTTTATCTTTACCCTGTAAGTGAACTTTTATACAATGGAATATTTGATCAACGTTGTAAACAATGAATTTCGGCAGCGTCGTTCAGAATGAATCTTTGACGGGCTTATTTAGGTCATATACGAAATTTAGGAAATGCACCCAATAGAGAGGAAACTTTCAATGCGGTAACCATATCATTTTCATTATGAACAATCATCGTTAGATCATGAATATTTGACGCTCACCGCTGAAAGTAACTGGGCGGCCTTTTTAAGGCTTCAGAAGATTACTAAAAGACTATTTTTGGCTTATTCTCTCTTCTGCGCATCAGGCTCTAAAAAGCAACGCATGTTAGCGCCACAGGCCAAAATTGTAATTTTTTTGCGATTTGTAGTGCGAGAAGAGATTTGCGAAATCTTTGCATGGTCCTATCTCTATGTTCCATTAGTTTGAAAAAACGATGTCAGTCTTTGGTTGATAACTAATTGAATACTTTTTCATTGTCAACAACATACCATAGTCTTAATATTTAGGTACCTAGAAAAGAAGATGGCAAAGCTTCCAATCAACCAGCCTCGTCTCAGGTTTCTTCGCGACATTCAAAACTTCATTCCGAATCTTCGTCGAAGGCCGAAAAACATGAGACTTCGCAGAGTTCCCATGAATCAATTCTGAATCGACGGTCATCCTCGCGAACGGGAACGAGCAAAATAAGAAAAAGCTCTTCATCATCGACCGATGAGAGGGAGAAACCTCCAGCTGCATCAAGTACGCGTCAACGAGGCTCATCTTCTGTCGGAAGCAGATCGTATTCTGCGATGGAGAACAAAGACAGACCCGAAAGCCGCATGTCATCGACGGACAGCGTGAAAAGTAGAAAGTACGTTTTCTTCGTAGGAGTTGAAAAGAAAATGTATTCGTGCGACAAAGAGATCGAAAAAAAACAAAGCCAAATTGCAATCAAAATTATAAGCCTTGCGTTTGCAAACTGCTTGCAATCACAACTATGCTTCAAGATATAGAAACTTGGAACAGGTAGCTACGATAAATCTTTTGGCTTAAAATTAACAACGGTATATTATGCACAAAAAATACAACTTCTTCCACTGCTCACTATAATCTTGTCTAAGGTGAATTAGTCCTCGAAATTTTGTTTTCATGCAACTTAATCATCATAATTACGCTCAATTACTCTTCCAGTTTGATACATTCTTAATACATTTAGATGCTAACTTTGCTTTTATGCACTTAGCTGACCCAGTTGATAGCAGTAAATTAATCGCTGGTCGCTACATATTGAAATATTTTAACGGCTGACTTTTCGTTTAGAATCTATGAAAAAAAAATTATCAAACGTCCAGTTAGCGCTTTTGCGCTCTCCGACTCGCGGAATCTACGCTCAGCAACTTTCGAGGTAAAACAGAAAATGAAAGTATTCTCTCGAATAATATATATATATTAATTTCATGCGTGGTTGGAACGCAAAAAACAGATGATGGAACAAGCAAAACGAGACAAGGAGGGCGAATTAGAACGACAGAAAGAAAAGGAGAAGGTATGTTAGAGTACCGAAAATATTTTTAAGCAGACGCGTGATAGTGTTTTGATGTTTTATAGTGCTTTTAAGTTTTTGGGTGGGTGTGGAAATGTAGGATAGCACCGTTTAGCGATTGCGAAATAAAAGGGTGGAAGGCTGATGTGAGTGATAAGCCCACGCTACTTTACTCAGAATTACTTAATATCCTTTAACATGCCGCCGCGGTGGTCCAGTGGTTAATGAGCTGGCTCATTAATGCGTTATAGGGTGGACGCACACTGGTTTGTTTCCCCGCCGCGGTTGGCAAGTAAGACCCAATCTCTGATTGGGCTCCCGGTGTCAGGCATTCGACGGCCGATCGGAAGAGCACGTGTCGTATTCATAGGGGCCTTCCTCGAAAGTCCCAAAAAAAGCGGACCCTGCGATTCAGCGGGACAAACGCTAGGGAACTTACTTAATGTCCTTTAACGAATGCTCATCTGACATCATCAAACAGAGTCTCTAGCGATGGCTCAGTTTGAAAGATGTTTCCAACTGGACTGGACATTTTATCATAGGCTATTTCATAACACTATTGATAACTAAGGAAATGAGTGCTGATTCTGCAATGTCATCATTATATTATCATTGAGATGTCATTAAAATAGAAAATCATATCATTTTACAGTCAGATCTGACATCATTAATTGCTCACGTCATGCTCTTTTGAATATATGAATTTATGGGTTTATAATAATTTTGTATCACCGATTAATGATACCATTTATTCCTTTATTTACTCATAAGTGTTAGAATAAGAAAGTAAATGAATATTATAGAACGAACTAACATTTAGTTGATATGATAATAATATAATATGATTTCCAATTATCGCTATCAATAATCGTTTACTGATGATCGTTGAATAATGGGCCTATTTTAGAAAAAAGAAGAACGTCGCCTAGATGCCGAGAAGTTGTACGCGAGATGGAAAAAGTCGCGCGAAGAAGAAATTAAGGAACGCAAGCGAGAGGAAAAGAAAAAAGCCGACGAGAAGGCGAAGGAAGAAGAGGAGAAGAAGGAGAAAAAGACAGAAGAAGCTGTAAAGGTAGTACACCTCGAGCGAAACAGACTTGCGGCTTCTCCCCCCTTCTCACTCCCGCATCCTAGGTCTATTCTGTTTTATTCTCACCCTCCTCCATACAGGTCGCGTCGTCTTTACTGTGTGGCAAGTATTTGCGTAATTGTCTTCCATACAATACTCCGAAAGCCTTAAGTTGACAATTCTACTGTAAAAGGGGTACATACCTCTGCATAAGAGAGGTGCACGGGTTTGGGCTTTGGACAAATGACCGACAGACTCGGAAGGTCCACAGAAATCTCGCTGCCCACGTTGACTGCATTTTTAAAGAAAAAGTCATCATAACTGTCTAATAAGTGCGGCTCCTATACTCTCTAATAGCAATAATTTGGCAAGCCCGAAGCCATCTGCAGCACTCTGCGCATATAGCAAATTCTCTCTTTTCTCAAATTTTCTTTACCGCATATTCCTCTGCAGATGTTCGAATCGTGGCGAAAAG
This sequence comes from Plectus sambesii, assembly GCA_002796945.1. Classification (NCBI taxonomy): domain Eukaryota; kingdom Metazoa; phylum Nematoda; class Chromadorea; order Plectida; family Plectidae; genus Plectus; species Plectus sambesii. The sequence goes on from NIUQ01004115.1 coordinate 10,758, forward strand.
AACGCACCCATCAAATGAGAGCCACCAGCAGAGAGCGCTTGAGCAAAGAGAAGAAGAAAAAAGAAAAGGAAGAAGAGGAGAAGGAGATCAAAAAAGCCGACGCCCTCAAGACATTCCAGATATGGTAAGATAAAAGAATAAGGAGTTGAGTAAACGCTCCTTCCTACTTTTAATTACTGTCACTATAAGTGCCTTTATTATTTTATCGGTAAGTCCGTTATTTTATCAGCAGTAGTTTATGCGAAAAAATTCTTCATGCACTTTGCCAAAACTGTCCGATCACCGTACAAACCAATGTTGAGATTAAAACACTTTTAGTTTTATGTAGCTGAAGTCTTAAAGGTTGGTTAGTTGCGTCTGTCTTGTAGTTACCAGCAAATGGCTAATAACACAGGATATCGTCCGATTTCTCTCGCTTTTTTGCCCTTACAGAAATAAAGCTCGGTAAGACTTGCAGTAGTTGTACCTGAAAACTCCTTTGTTATCAGCTGAAAGCATTTCATAAGATTAAATATTTTTCAATTCATGAAAAGTAATAATTCATTTAAAAATGGCAGGAAGAAAGATAAAGACCAGCATATTGTGGAAATAGCTAATAAGATACGTGAAACCGCGAAGAGAAAAGAGAGAGAAAAAGAAGAGAAGAAAAAGTCTGCAGAGAAAGAAGCCTTGGAGGCGTACAAAGATTGGCTGAATAAAAAGGTACGTCATTCATTTCCTTTCAGCTCACTAAAAGATATTCGACTTAAAAAACAAGTGTTATATTATACTCCTAATGAGCGAATCATCTCTGCGCTGGAGCCATAAATTGACGGATGACATTTAGTAAACAAGCGCACAAACAAATGGCGCAGCAAAATCTTTTCATCCTACTAGTTTCCGCTTTCCGCCAGCAGAATAGTACCACGTTTGCGTACTAAATTCACGCCTCTGCATGCAGTTTATAGGCTAACTTTGCTCTCAACAAACCGTCCAGTTGGGGTACCTCGAGTTTATCGTAGCCATTACCAGTATCCTACGATCGAACGAGTTTGAATACACTGATCGTCCTGCAAAAGCAAGGTTTCTTTGCTCAACCACCAAAATTTTCTGCATTACTTTTAAAAAATAATACTAATAGTGTAATTGCTTTTGTGCTTACATCCCTTATTTCAGGAAGAATTCAGAATGGAGCAGGCATATTTCAATTCAGCTCGGCCAGCTTCAGCCGAAGAAAGGCCACCTTGGCTACCCACGAACCATACCGTACCACGGGGTCCCAAACTTCGCGTCAGAGCACGAGCGCGCTCAAAGTTTTGATCATCTACCCATTTCTTTTTGTTACATTCATACACTATTCATAAAAATAAGGCCACACCTTATACTGTGCGTTTACCTTAATGCGTAAGAGTGTCAGAGCTCTGACTGTAAAGTATCTCATCTGTAAGTATGTAAAGATACTCGTTTGCATTGCAAGTCCTCTCCTCTGTCATAGAACAAGCATGATCTGTCCATATAAGATCCATTCTATACTTTTCAAACGATCGATAACTATAATATCTTAAAAGAAAATTGTTGACATCAGGTTGACGATTTTGATTTAAAAAAGCAATATTTCTTTCTCTTCTGGAAGCAATGTTGTAAACGTAAGCTTCTTTCAATTTCCCCATTCTTCTTTATTTTGCATAGCATTTGGATTGCTCTTCATTTCGAATCGAATGACAAAGAATATCTCTGTATTCACTGATTCGCAGATCGTCATAACAAACAGTCCGTCCACTATTCGTCGATAAAGTTAGCGCAAGTAGAGCCGACTAGTTGGTGACGGCCACAGCCTAGCTGGAACGACAATCTCATCGTCAACTGGCAAGAGTCCTTTCGCTCACACAGTAAACTGCCAAGAACGTGGACACAGCGTATTTGCTCATAAATGGAGTAAAATTTTGTTCAGTAAGAGTGCATTGATCGCAGTGATCAGTAAAACTGTCGTCAGCCCAGCATTTCATTTTATTCGAAGCGAATCTATGGCAGCACAGTTACAAATTACACAACTAATAAGTATTATATCACACCCAGCAATACCTCATCAGCATCATTGTGATGATAACTATGATTATTATAATTATCATTTCCACAGGAAGACATAGAATTCGCATAGATGAATGAAGCCATAAACGTTCGATTTAAAGAATATTTCGTTGTAAGTTGGGAAAGCAAAGTAAACCACGACATCAGGTAATTCAACGACGAACACGGATGATAAAAATAAGAAATATAGCAACGCTTCTAAGAAGAACAATGTGCAAATGGAAGACGGCACTTTCTTGGTTTCAGACATATCACAAAGGTATCGGCGATATGGTTTAAACTATCTCTAGCATTTCGTATCCAAGATATTCTGGGACTAAGAAATAGAAAAAGGTATTTAATGGAGTATTTTGAAACTTATACGGCTAGAATTAGAGTTTTGGCCGACTGTGTAAAAGGGGGAGGGAAAGATATGCCTAGATGAGACTTTTTTGAGGTAATTGCTCCCAGTCACTGATCTTTCCTCATGTCTGTCCCATATCTACACAAAATGGTATCCGGATACAGTATTATGATCCATCACTTAATCTCAATTATCCAGTTATCTCAATTAGCAAGTTACTGCTTAGAAATGTTGTCTGCCAAGCATATCCAAATCAAATTTCCTCCGTTACCCAACCACAGAGACGATTTACTGACTAAAGTTCACGTACGGAGCATTGCAAAGAGAGTAAATGAGGCATTTCTTTTGTCAATGAGGGGCATATCCCTCTGCCGAATGGCGTTTTTGGAAAAATAATGTGATGTCTAAAAACCGCAAGCGCCCTGTGATCATGTCTGCTCGGTCAAAAGAACGGCAAAATATTCACAGCAATATTAAGCACCAAAAATTATCTACACGCTTCGTTTTCCATCTACAATCCGCAAGTGAACAAATGAACGATGAACATCAGGCAGAAATCGGTGTTCTTACACGTAACTCCAACTGCATAAATCATTAAGGCAAACGTGATATTCGTCACAGAAACGCTCCCTTTAAAAGAGTCTCGTTGCATTCGCTGCACGGCATGAGGAAAATAAATAAACCATTTCAGATTAGCCTAGAATTACTTCCTGATGGAAGAGGCAGATTTTGGAGTAATATTCCATTCGGTCCCATTACACTCTGTATAGGGAACAGGTGGCGCGCAATCCAGTCTGACCCCCGCCCCGCGAGAAATGGAATCAATCCCATTTTGTACCCGACAGCTAACACAAAGCGCAATAAGTGTGAACTATGAAAGATGCATGTTTTATTTTGAAAATACAAGGCTACTCTCTGCTTTATAAGAATATATCTTTCAGTGATTATCACGCTGATTGCGGCTTGTTTTTCCACTGTTCACCAGGTTAACGATTCAATGCAAATAGCAATGACTATGGAGCAATATTTTGCCCCAACGGTACTGCAACTTGTGGCAGAGCGCACCGTATTTTACGATTCAAAAGACTTATCCCATTTTCGCGCAAATTCAAACTGGACTGCGGGCCCTCTACAGTCTATTCCATATGTATTTAATTATTAGCATATTTCATAGCTTACTCATAAAAAAGGGTGCTTTCATTTTGTTCAATCTAATGTTAAACTCACGAAAGGAACGTTTCTACAGTCCATACAATTATTCGACGAAATCATCTGTTCACATAATTTTTCATAGCCGTTAGTAATCTTTTACCATATAATAACAGCGTACATACCAACCATATCTGAGCAAGCTCGCCCATTTTGCACACAAATACTACACGCGCCCAAAAGCACTAACCATTCAACATTCTGCGGCCAATTTTGAAAATTTGTAATGGATAAGAGTTCTCTCACCACGAACCATAAACCAGCTGCTTCTCAATTCCTCACACTCATTCCTTCGCTCAAAATATAATGAATGTGCGCCAGTCATATAAATTACTGTTTAAACTGGCGCAAATTCGCCCTACCGTATGCGATTGGGAGGAGAGCTTGCTCAGATCTGATATAAAGAAAAATGAGCTCATTACGATATGCTTATTATTGTACCAGAAAAATTTCTCTATTCAAACGCGTGACTCCTGAAC
>NIUQ01004116.1:0-15125 GCA_002796945.1 Plectus sambesii
TGGCGTGAAGAAGCCGATTATCGTTACAATCGTGATAAATCCGCTCGGAATGACCAAACTAAATGACAAGAATCGATCATATCGCTCGCTATTCATCCCATTTTGTGGTTGAATATTATACGAATAACGTTGCATAAGCTGCGCTTCTTCAAGTTTAATCATATCGTACTTGATTACAACCATATACAGCCAAACGTTGGATGCGGATATACAGGGTGGCGCAAACAATCGTGACAATTTGGCGTGGCCATAACTTTCTTAATTCGTCACCAATTCTTTTAATTCTTTTTTCATTCGAATTTTCTGAATTTTGCAATTGTTTTGGTGTATAGTTGTTTTGCAATATTTACGTTCTAACCTTAGAATCTTGTCATTTCTCTATTTTGTCATTTTAAAGTTTTGTCGTATTTTTCACCAGCTTTGGATAAGTATATCTCAGTGGCAATTGATTGTCGCATGCTAATTCTTTTTTCATTTTGTAGCCCGAAATAACGGCATTCTGTTGCTTTTTTCCACAAGTAAATCCATACACAGGGAGCAAAGATATTACAAAGCGCGCAAAGAGTGCTCATTTCAGTTTAGTGCAAAATGAGATCCTGATGGCACAAAACTCAAACGTTTCCAAACGAGTACTTTTGCTTGCTTGGCCATATCTTGGCGATCCCATGACCAAATTCAATAATTCATTTTTCAAATAAAATCCCAATATCTGAAGATTATTTCTGTCAAATTTCAGCTCAGTTAAATAATTTTGGTTAGAGCTATTCAAGAAACAAATTGTATCATTGCTTTTTAATCACGAAATTTAGTACTCAGCGCGCGCTTGGCTATATTCTTGCTCATTATGCACGGATTAACTTGTGGAAAAAGCAAAAAAACTCCGTTATTTTGGGCTACAAAATGAAAAAAGAATGAGGTCAAGGCAGTCATTTACCGCTGAGATACATTAATCCAAAGTTTGCAAAAAATATGAAAAAAATTACGATTCGACAGTGAAAAGATGAAATAAAGAAATGACAAGATTCTGAGGTTAGAACGTAAATATTGCAAAACAATTATAAACCAAAAAAACTGCAAAATTCAGACAATTCGAATGAAAAAAGAATAAAAAGAATTGGTGACGAATAAAGAAAGCTATGGCCACGCCAAATCGTCACGATTATTTGCGCCACCCTGTAATACACACTTCCCTATAAAGCTGGTTACTATCTGGGATTAGAGTATATGATAATTTTAGTAAGCATAAGGCAGTATAGGGTTTGAAATCTTTATGAACGAGAAATATGGAAATGTCAATGAATAAACTGTATTCAATATCGACATCATCACATTTTCACATTTTCTCGATTTTCCAAAGTGATGCTAACGTGAAATGTAAACATAATTACATTTAGGTATTTACCTTTATGGAAATAAAATAATTTGTAAATACATTGGCTGTAAAATGTACCCCATCGTCCGGACCGACATCTGCGACTCTTGTGTTAATACAAATAATCCAAAAATGCAAATTAAACAGTGCTTGAACTGGAGTCATTCAATACAGCATCGGCGTTCGAGCCTAGATTCACAGCCTCTGCCGTCTCGTAAAAATTATTAGGTGGTAAAAGTCAGCAAAACATTTTTCATATAGGGCAAAGCTAAGACACGCGTTTACCAAGACACAGCTGTTCACAGCACAGAGCGGCGCAGTAAAGAAACGAGATATTCTGTCGCTCATGAAAATCTCACACTCACCTGAATATGTAGTACGACGGACTTCGCTTGAGCACGAGAAAGTAACTGAGATCGGGAAAGGCGTGGAGGCAGCAGGCGTAGTACTTGAGATTACGCCTAAAGCCGAAGTCGGTCAGCGTCCATTCGGTGTTGCCGATGTACAAGTCGAGGTTGTCGCTGCGGTTGCTCGCCTCCAAGAGCACTTTGCTGCCATCCATACTCCAACTGGCGAACATTAAATAGCAGACTTGCTGAAAGAATTTAGTGGATATAACTAAAGTCAAACAATACAAAGAACATGGAAGGTCTTTAGGTAATGGGAAAGTCTCTCGCCTAAAGGTGTGCACTGACTTTCTTTGCGCATATTTGTAGTTCGTGTTACGGGAGGCGGGAACCCGAAAGAGTGGGGCTTAGGCTTAGGTATTGGCGAGCGTAACGAGTCGTTTCCGACGAATCAGTCGTAACTCAGTGCACAGAGTGATTTTTGGAATACGCGCATAATCAAACAACTTGAAAACATTTGGATTCAAAAATAAACGGCTATCAAGCCAATGCCATAATGACTTGTTTTATTGCCATTAGCTATGTGACAGGATGTAAATATTTTCTCCGCCAAGTGGAAAGCTGCTAAACGCAGTTCTACGTTCGTGGCATTGGTTATGAGCGCCTCAGGCTTGTCTAACGCGTTGCCCTCGGCGAAGCGTTCCAGGCCCTCTATATCACAGCTCAGCCGGATATCGAAAAATCGCTCTCATCCGGGTTGCTGTTATTTGCGAGATTAGCCATTTTGTGCTCTCAATCAGCATATTTAATGCCCCCAGGGCAGCCTGTTCTTGCAACTCTTACTAAGACTGCATAAAACTACATTTGAATGAAAAAAGTGCCTTCCTCGCGGCATATTAGTCTTGACCTGGAGGATATTAACCAGTCGTCTGTGCCGGTTTGAGGCATGGCAAGTCGCCTTGGAGGTACACATATCTTAAAGGATTCTTCTCAACCCGCTTTGAGGATTTAAAAAAATGAAGATTACCAAATATTGCCAAGGGAAATGACGTTATTCTCTACTGAAAAAAAGGTTTCCACATTACAAGCCTCACCGACCCCATTGGCATACGATCCCCGCCCTCAACTCCCTCAGTGACCACTTCTGGTTTAACATAAATCGCTGTCTTACTTAACTCATTTCAGAGTGCACCTGTTCTATTATTGCTCTTCAGTCGAGTTGCAACGAGAAGTCCCTAAAAACACGAGCTCTTCTCTCAGGACCAATTACATCCTGGTCGATTGTTCGGGGGCGCACAGTACCAGGCACGGCAAATTAGCAAATAGCTTTTATATCCTAATTCTATGCAATAGTAATGTTTTCATCGGGTTTTTCATTGACAGGCCGCGGCTTCCGCCTCCACAGTCTCAACAAGAGCGCGGCTCTAACTTGCTACCGCCGAAAAGCGATTGGCAATCCGATAAACAAAATGACCACTAATAATACAACACTTTAATTGAGAGCGCCGGATTTGCTCTCTATTTGACTTTGCCGCTGACAAAGGATAAAAACATGCAACAGCAAGCTTGAAAAATGCGGCGGATTTCCGTATTGGGATGGTCAGGTTCAGAGCGCAAAATTGAGCTTCTTCCGAGGACACTACTAACCTGATCAAAAGGAAAGTAGGTTAGATCGAGATTGCAGGTAATGTCGGTAATCAGCGACCGAAACAACATCATTCTGCCGTCGTTATGAATTACGGCGTTCGTCTCCAGCTCATTTTCCTCCACATTCATATTTGCACTGTAAAACACCGTTATATACTCATTTTTCAATTAGGGTTCCGTTACTTGTTATACACCATGATGTCCGGCTTCCAGATCATATGCGACGGGACGTGAATCACATCCAATCCTCCGTACTTTGATGGATCCCATGTGAGATATTCATCTTTCCAGTACTGAAACAACATAATCAATTATTCTATGATAGCTCAAAAGGTTTCCTTTCAATTTGGAGATTTATTGGTCAAAAGCCATATGGATATCATAGAAAGATGAAGGAAAAACTGAAAAAACTATGACTAAAACTTGGCAATCTTTGGCCTCTGCGATGATGAAGCAATAACAATACACTGCGCTAACTGACGCTTGCTACTGTCGAATCAGTAAGTGGAATGTTGCAAGCAGTGGGCAGAAGTATCACTGACAATTGGATCAACGGACCAGTCGTTTAGTCGTCACTGGTAGAGCTACATAGTGTTTGCCTTTTCATGTTTGACAAAGTATTCTAGAAAATTGGCGCCCACCATTTCAAGCCAGCAGTAGATGGTCAATATTTGGTCGCGTTCGTCGACTTTCAGCACTTGTTTGAGCCACAATTGCAGCGCAATAGTGACGGGCTCTGAATCGTTCGCGACGGGTCGTACTTCTTTCCGGTAATCGACGAACAAATGATTGAATAGCTGCTTGGTGTACGANAATTGCAGCGCAATAGTGACGGGCTCTGAATCGTTCGCGACGGGTCGTACTTCTTTCCGGTAATCGACGAACAAATGATTGAATAGCTGCTTGGTGTAAGAATCCCGCACTCCCGTAATGGTAACCTAAAAGTTGTTGGTAAAGATAGTGGAGGGAAAATGTGCATACATTGCAGTGAGCGACGTTGAGAAGGAAGAGACCAAAACTGCCGATGAGCAAGCCGGCATAAACCATGTCCAATAAACAACCGGTGCGATTCGGTGTTCGTCTGTTCTCGGCGAGTGTCGCGGGACCGACTCGGTCGGAGCTCCACACTCGCTGAAAGAGAGCCCGTCAATTCGTGCTTAACGCTCGCTGCTTCGATTTGATGAATCAGAGATCGATATGGTCACCGCATTGCACCGTCAAAGAAAGAACGCGACCGCTCGAATGATTCAAGGCTCCGCCGGAGACTTGTTTTTTCGAGCCGCCTTCTTTAACTTAAAAAGAGTAGGAGAAGATGAATTTCTGCCCTTCTCTGAAGTTAATTGTTTATAAGTTGTCAGCTGAGAAGCTCGCTTAAAAGTACATAGTTGCGTGCATTTCTTTGTGAGAAGCAGCGCGAACGCAAATGAAACTTATTGAACATACTTTGGTCTGCGTGCGTGCGTCTTCAAAGCGTCTTCTCTCGGGAAAGAAACGAGTTATCCCTGCGCAATGGAGTTTTAGCCAGTCGACAGAGCGACCAAGATGGACATATGAGGAATGCGTCGCTCCATGAACCGCTGCAAATCGGTTGTGGCCGGTAGGAAGGGGGAGGGGGACAGAGAGCCGACGACGACCACACGGGATCGCAATTCCAATTACAGTCGGCGAGCTACGCTGTTAGGGAATTGGTTAATGCGGTTTTCGAACGTTTCTGATGCCCCTCGACGCGTTGCTGCAACGCTCGTTACGGCAAAAGTAAACTGCCCCTGCCACCTCCTCGCCCTACAGAGATCAGGTTTCCGGCGAAAATGAAGCCGCTCCTTGTAAGCACATAAACGAAACCGAATTGCGCCACTGCGCAGGATGTCTCTTTCCGATTGCCTAGGAGCGTCGAGCAGAGTTTTTTCAGCTCGGAACTAGCGCTTAGGGTTGTTAATGAATAACGCATTTACAGTATTCTATACTTGTCGCGCAGACTCCTCGCAGTGAAATAACGGAGGAGGTCGAACAAGGAGCGAGGGGGCTTTGAAGCGGGAAAAACAATTCTTCAGTTTTCGACACACAACATGCATGCTAGTTTTGAGGAATCATATATATTTTTATCAAATCGATGTCATGATTTTGAGAAATTTCGCATTCGCACGCATTTAATACCATTCGCTTTGTGCACTTGTAATATTCAATAAAAGGGACTCGCATATTCAATTTTTAAACATTTTTTACATAAAAGCAAGTTTAAATAGGCAAAATATTGTTTGAATGCCAGCATGCTTTTATTCTTAAAGGATCGACATTTATTTTTTCACGTCAGGGATCATAGAAGTATTTGATCAACAGCGTCGCAGCTTAAATGAAAGTGACTTTGGCAGTGTGAGAGGTGTTTACGAAAAGTAAAAGTGAATTAATACATACACTATGTAGTAAAAGGGCTGGCATTTAGTTTCTGCTGGAAAAAGTGAATCTTTGGTGTGCAAAGAGGCCTGCGCTCTCCTCACTGCGAATGAGCACCGACCGGAAGAGATCGTATCTGATCCCATTCAATAATTTGTATTAACGCCAAACTGTCGTGACTTTCATGCAAAATCAATATCGTAATGGCCATGAAAGTCCATACGGTCCTTTCAAAATTTACGAATAACTTTGCTAATTTTGAAGCAAACTCGACAATATATGCTGCGATCTTCATTTAATAGGTTTTTTTACAATAAATTGATCAATTAAAGCGTCTTCTCTCTTCACCTTTCTGAAATTGTATTGTGCATTAGAAATAACCTAGTATTTTCGTATATTTGCAGGTCTAACTTTGAGACTGCTGAAGAGAGCAAGAAGAAGCAGCTTATATCAAGATGCCACCCGAAAGCGAAGAGGCAAATGCTTCGAATGAGCCGTACATGATTGATGAAGAGGAGGAACATTTGGGCGGGAAACTGTTCGAGACAGTTCGCGATCTGGTTGTGGTTAGTGCATTTTCTTTTTAGAAACTATTTAAAACCTATCTCGTCGCTTTGAAAACGAGGAACATTCTTCCAATATCCATGCCTGCTTTCAGTCTTTCGCCGAATTTTGGCTCTTCGATTTCATAACGTTCAACATGCTTTGATCCCAAAATCGACCTAGGATTCTGGAAGTTTATTTCTCGCTCGATGCATTTATTTGCTTCTCTCGATAGGATGAAACCGGTAATTTAGAGCGTCTCTCATTAACGAGGCTTATTTCATCTATATATTCATTTGCACTGTCCAATCGCTCTCTATCAGAACTAATTTTATTCCCCCATTGTATTTCATTGTGTTTCGAAATGCTTTCCTTTCGAAAGAGATACTTCACTCGAGATGATGGCACGCAATCCCCTCTCTTCTGCACGTTATGTTGACTAGTGGTTGCAGTTTAGACAAATCCTTACCTAAATTGCTATTTAAATTAAAATGGACCTAATTATAATAAGTGTATCACTTTAATTCGTGAAGTGAGTCATAAGTATTTCACTTGCAGTAAAATTCGAACAGAACAGTTATTTCAATATACTCTACTATAATGGTTTGTCATCTCAGACGCTTCGGAATAAAAATGGATTTATTAAGTATACTACGTTAAAATGCGAAAGAGATCTTATAAAATAAAGATAAAAGAAAGAGAAAGAAGGATTCTTTGGGCTATCAAAAAATTTGTCTTGCTTGTATCGTTGTTCCGCATGTATTTCGCATGGAGCAAAATTCGTTTACAGCGGTCAACGGGGAGCCGACACGTTTTGACCGCTAAAAGCAAAATTTGCCATAAACATAGTCCGATAGTTCGGAACCGACCAAATTTGACTGATATGAGCGTATTCTACTCTAGTTTACACTGTATTTTCTCGGAAAAAACTAAAACCTCGCCCTATAAGTACTTAAAACGCGCTCTATATTTTCACGGTCTCCAAACGCGCCCTATGTTTGACCTTGACACAGGGCGCGTTTGAAGACACGATCATACATAGGGCGCGTTTTTATTGTTCTATTTTCTCTATAGAATGTGTTTCTTTAGTATGCGCCGGACGATGTTCTGCATGCGTTGATGGCCTCGTGCCCTGAGAGCTTTGCCTGGTTCGTTGACGGGTCGAAGCGCGAGTCACGTCCGTCCAAGCATACCATGGAGCGAGAGGCTCAAACCATCATCAACTACCTATTTGATCATTGCCTTTAACCTGTGCACTTTCATTGGGCCGGTCTCATTTTGCGTACTTGAGCTAACGCAATGATAAATATATGCCGTAAGTACTGAAGTCGTACTTGAGAGATAGAGTTAATCATTGCGTTTAGGTAAAACTTTGGCTTAATTACGCGATATGAAACCGAATCATTATTTCAATGACGAACTTTTATATAGCATTTCCACTATATTAAGGACATATTTTCATATCGAATTTGACGATCTATAGAAGTTGCTTAGCTTTACATGAAAGGGTCCTTATTAAAGTGGAAATGATATGTATGGCCATTTTTAGGCATTTGGCATAGAGCCAATATTATATTTGACTCAATAAATATTCAGCCTTTCGCTGGTCCGTGCAGTTTATGGATTTTCCACAGCGCGGTATAGATTTTCGCGCAGGTCTGGTTATGACGTGGAGAACGAAATGTAATCCTCACGCTTGTTCTGTTTGTTTACTGTTTGCGTCTTTTGACTTGAAGCTTTTATCGAACTCATCGGTTTGTGTCACTTTCTTTTGACATAATCAATTTTATTCGACTTTTGCGTTGCGTGAACGATTCTGATGATGCCGGTAGCCTACTGTAGTCACGTGATCACGTGTTTTATGAATTGTCTCATAAAACTCTATTTTGTGAGTATTTTGCAAACTTGCCGTGTGTGTCACGTCATATTGTAAGAAACAAGTTAAAACCGTCGAATTCTACTTTCAAGCAAGCTGTATCATAGAATTACACGATTGATAAATTATAGATCATAAAATTTGTTTTTTCATAGAATTTTACATTGTATAATAATAATAATTGATAAATAATTTTAGCCTCATTTTTTAGAATATTCGTACCGTTTTGTAGGCCGGCCATGTGTGATTAATCCACATTAACTGATAACGTCCAAATGACCTTTTCCTTAATTGAAAGAATTCACATTCGCGAGCGTTGGCCTTTTTGTTGACTCGCCGTTTGGATGACTACGACACAAGAGGCATTAGCACATAAAACACAGAAAGTACTCGCCAAGTATGCGAGTAAATCAAATGCAAAGCTGTGAATCATTACCAGATTCGACAAATGAACATGCAACATACATGAATCATACATAGCGCAAGGCCATTTGCAATCAGGATGCCGCCGCTATTTTTCATGTCGAGAACGCCGCCGGTCCCCTTGATGTCTGATTTCATTTGTGTCTGAGCCTGCTTCATGGCCGCTGGTTCATCGAATTCATTCATTTCGCCGTCGTTCAACACGATCGACGACGAGTTCATTCCTTCTGTTACATTCAACGATTTGAAGGTAGCCTTGATCTTTACAGTCTCTACAACAGAAAGCGATTAATTTGCTAGTTATTGTCAAATTTTCTGCTGCGACACATCCTTGAAATGGCTATTCTGAGCATCATGTATGAATGTAAATGTAACATATGAACGATGCGCAGTATTTAAAATGGATTCAACAGCCCCGATCGTTGACGCCAACGGTAATAAGAGAAGGATGAGAGGCGACGATGGACCAGTTTTCGCTGAACAATATTTTAAAATAAAAATGGTAGCTTAAATTCAAAATGAATCTTGAGCTCTTCTTTTAAGGCAGTTGTTTGCTGAAATTCAACTTGATGCTGTGGTACGACCGCAAGTACAAAAAAGGAGGAGTCTTATGCGGGAAAAGGAAATAAACTGCAGCTCTTAACTTAGTGACCTTACCCTAATCTCTCGGTATTACAAAGCGAGTAGGAAAAGGAGATATTTCGATTTCAAAGATAAGTGAATGACGAGGGCGTATGCCGAAAAACTTGCTAATGACAAAAAATGACCGGAAGGACACGGTTTCATAAGGAAACCGCAGTGGATGCCAGCACCTTTCATCGGTTTATCAGTGCTTTTTGTCGGTGTCTTTGATGATGGCTCTGTCGACTGAGCCGCGTAGGTCTTCTTCAACTTCTCGATCCATTCCACTTTTCCACTCGACAGCTGCGTCACCTTACTACCGTACTTTGGTTTTGTTTCTCCAATAACTGCAAAGCAGCTGTACAAGTGCATAAACCGTATTTTCGAAAATATAACACAAATACAGACCGGCTTAGAACAATGCTAATGTCATTATTGACCTGCAGCAGGACAATCTCAGAGATGATAGCGATGCTGGGGGAATGCAATGCGATAGTCTCTTGACAGAGGGGATTTGCAATTTCTCACAGCGTTAGTGTTTCATTCGTATAAAATATTATTTTTGTGTCTAAGTGATGCCAATATTTGTTGCGCAGGAGGTTAAAATATTAGAAATAATGATAAAAGCAAAAAGAGCGGTTTAAGACGATTGAAATAATGATACAGAACGGCTGTTTTTGACAATACAATATTTTAATAATGTTAGAATAAAGGAGTGCAAAGCAAAAAGCTATACCAATATCGCATAGTTTTCCAGCGAATCCCAATGGGCAGTTGCAGTAAAAGGTCGAAAGACCCTTTGATGTAGCGCAGGTTCCATTGTTGAAGCATGGATTGACTTCACACGGTTCTGAAGGTAAATTTCGTCCAAAATAGTTCAGCAAAAGACAATTTTGTTAGTTTATTGGCCTTACGTGAATCACACGTATCTCCGCTGTATCCCGGCGAGCATGTGCACTCGAAGGTAGTTTCCTGTGTTTTTGTGTTTGTGGTCGAGCTACAGGTACCGCCATTCATGCACGGTTTCGGAGCACATGGATCAAACTCTGAAAATTAACTCGAGATATTACGCGTTACAGTACTATTTCAGATCTTGAGTTACGTTACGGCGTGAACAAAAGTTAACAATGCTTTCTTGGCTGTGCCCTGTGGATGCCTCAAATTCTGCATGTCGCATATGGAATGGATTTTACGTGACGATAAACAATGAAGAGTGCGTCATATCTTTGGTCATTTCTTCACAAAATGCTGGTATTAGCTATCGTATGATTTTACTTAGCCGTTTCGCCAGGAGGTCTATGTTCAAAAGCGGATGTTTCAGATTTACAGCTTAATATATAAAATTAGACCAAGTGTGTGGATCAATGTGTACACCAAGCTTTGAAAAAAGTAAGGATTAATTAGGCAACAGCTTATTTGCAATATTTTTCTTAATATGTAACAGATAGTGGAACAAAAACAATTTGTTAAAAAATATAATAAATCGTCTGAAGCCATTTTGTTGAATGAATTGCTATATCCAGCACAGTGCAAGTGCAAGTCGATTGCAAGTTTGGCATTTGATTCTATGTAAATAAAAGCTGTACGCGTAGCAAGTAAACATGCGATGCTTAAGCAAATACGGAATGTAACATGATGCTGAGGTAGGAACTTGATAATTACTTTAGGTGCGCGCACGTAGCATTTTTCTATAGAGGGGACATTTTGCTCAAAATATTTCCGTGATAGAGTTTTTTGAGCTGTATTCATGCCTGGAAAGATCGATATGGCGCTAATGGTTGATCGACGTTTTGTGTCTCTGAGTCTGCTAACTTTGACATCAGCGTGAACCGTAATTGAGTGAGAGGCCTATGAAGGACATAAGGACTGTTGAATAACTGTTTCTGAATTTGGAAATCACTGCTCTTTCGCTTGGTATACTATATTATTCTGTAAAGTTAGGGCTTTCCTCCTAAAGCCTTAGGTCAGTATTTCGGTACCCTGTACATTCTTTGAAAAAAAGGAGGGATCTCATTCGACTTATAAAGAGCGAGAGTGATGTAATTTTAGTAATACATAAATAACTCGCCTTTTTTGTTTGAACAGTTGCTCCCGCTGAATCCCGGTGGGCATAAACAGTAGAAATTGTCGTCGTCCTTGACTTGGCAAGTACCATTGTTCATGCAAGGTTCGCTATCACACAGCGAGGAGTTTGGTTATGAAAAAATAATCAACTATATAGTAGAAATATGCGTAATATCTTACGATGAATGTTGTGGACCATCTCAATCTCCTTATGCTTATCTTTGTGGTGCCACGGCTTGTGAGCTAAAGAGGAGCTACAGTTGTGTACAGACATTGTTCGTCTTACGATCAGTCTTCACGGGGTTTTCGCAGAGCGCTTGACATGTTATCTCGTCGGAGTAAATATTTTGACTCTCGCCAGTGCATCCATCGTACCAAAAAGAGCGACAGTTCTAAACAATGACCGCAAAATTTCACTTTCTACTAATATAGAGTTGTGAAATGGCACAGAGTTTTAAATTGCTACAAGTGGAATGGCTCAAAGAGCGTTTTTCTTATTAATATCGAAAATAATTTGAATTGATTGCAATATCATATTATTATTAAACCGTTTTCTTATTCCAGACGTCATGATCAAACTATGAAAATTCTGTAAAAGTACTACTTTGACAGTAATATTAAAAATAAATTTTCGCTGATTCCTACTTGTGTGAATATGACGATATCAGTAAATTATACTGACTTATGGTGACTAATTCGAGATTAGACGAAAGTACGACCGCTTAGGATATTAGGAGCAAAGAGTTTGCAACCTTTTCAACTTTATCGAAGTAGTACAACTGCCGCCATCTTCCGCCGTTGCACTCGTCTCTGTAGTGCTCATCGAAGGGCTCCAAGCAGGATTCTAAAATTAATGTTGCAAAATATTGCTATCTTCTCTTGCAGCTATTGTAGAATAGAGTATTCAATGAGGGCCCTCTTTCATGAAACCGATGAGTGTTGAGAATAGAAAAATTGAGTCCCAATTACCCACTGAGCATTAATTTCGCATAGGATTATGCGACGACGGCGCAGAATCAAGTCAATCAATTCTCAACAGTCGACAGTATTATGAAACAGGGCCCAGAAGCTGAATTATGATAACGCGAATATTTGAATGTAAAAAAGTGGATAACTGTCTCACTGGCTTTGTACATGGGCTGTTCTTCGCACATCCACTGGCAGGTCAGCATGTCATCGAACAAGTTGCGGCTGGTACCGCGACACTGATCGTACCAAAACATTTTGCACGTCAGGCTGGCATGGTCGAAATAGTATCGCTGTTCCCAACTCCCTAAAAAGTAAAATTGTAATATTGACTCTGGTGCCGAAATAGTTTGTCACTTTTGCATTTAGCATCGCCGGCGTTGCAATTAACTACGTCAACCACGCGCTCATATTGAATGAAAAGATGTCGAAACTGAGTGTAAGGATGATGAAATCTAATGCGGGTGTAACGAATTGGGATGCNGTTTCCCATCGCCGCGATACCCTGCCATGCATTCGCAGCGGTACGAGCCGATCGAATTATGGCACCAGGCGTTCTTATCGCACGTCGCCTCGAAGGTGCGACACTCATCCTCATCTGCAAGTCATTTTCGCTTACATCCTCAATTGCCAGCGAGAGCGCGATCATTAGTTGAGCGCCGGAAGAGTGCCACCAACTCACCAACACACTCGTCGTGCTTGTTTTTGGCGAAGCCCCGCCGGCACTCGCATGTGTAGTTGTACTTTGCGTGTGCCTTGCAGAAAGACGTCCTCGAATCGCACCGGTCGCAGGCTGCAAACAGATTTCATTCATTTCGCCTTGCTTGAATAGCGAATAATACTATGACAGATGCAAGAGCGCTTGTTTCTACGTAACCTCCAGGCAAATGAGCGAAACCTTTATGCAGTCGACGCAGATGGCAGTAGTGTTTTTAACTCAAAGGGGTTTAAGACACTCAAAAAACTGAATAATTTTGATTTGGATGGAATAAACGTGAACGAATCCTCGGATGACTGAAGACATTTGAAACTGCTGTTATTCATGTATAACCAGTGGGAACGAAAAGAACACAAACTAGCTTTGTTTATCGTAAGAATCCGAAATTATTTTTTGTCACTTTCGTTATTATATAGCAAAATACAGTATGATGAGCTAGAAGAATTTAGCTAAGCTGGTATACCTGCCCTGGGAGCCAGCCGTTCCCCGCAGACTTTCTGGCAGCTGTAAACGCTGTAGAAGCGATTATCGTTGCCGCCGCAACCGTAGTAGAAGAACTTTGCGCATTCCCCCTTGTCCGAGTTGAAGTACCAGAACCAAAGTCCGTTGCGATCGTCGTTGCAGTGACCGGGATTGGCGTCCAGAAGGCAAACTTCTGAAAGTTGAACGCTTTTAAGATCAGATAGGATCTATCGCTGTTGCAGGCAGCTAAGAAATGAGAATGGCGCTTGCAGTTCTGTTATAAAGCTGCTGCCGTTCACCTCAAGGGAAGTAAATTTTTCAAATGCGATTCAGCCAAGAATGCGAAAGCAGCCTTGTCTTATTTCACTATCGACAGCTACGCGTTTGCGAAATATATTCACATATATCATGTTCGCCATCTTTCAAATCAATATGAGTTCCTGTTTCTTGATTTAGCTATTGACAATTGAATTTTAGAAGTTTTCCGTAAACAACTAGCAAAAGTGTGCTCACCTGGAATAGTAGCCGGATTGTGAGTTTTATAGACGCACTGTTTGATGCACTGCTGTTTGCTATTGAAGCGGTTTTTCGTGCCCAAACAACCGCCGTAGTGAAATTCTTTGCAGGTCTCGTCTTGCTGGTCCCAGAACCATTTCACCGAGTAATATTGGCACGGTCCAGGATCGGCTGCTTCCAGGCAAGGGTCATTCTCTGTGAAGAAATGGGTACAACAGATTAGTTGTTGGTCTGTTACAATACAAGTTTCTGTTTGTTTAAAAGTTATCTTTTGTTTAGACTATCGAATATCACTGATGGACATTAGAAAAGTCTCACGATGGATAGGGAGCGCGAGATCTTTAGAGAAGTTTGCAACTTTGACAGGATTTCTTGGGGATTGCAAAAATATTTCCGCTTCGGCCCTTTTTCACTTAAACTGAAATCTGAAAAGTGTTGGCTACTTCTCATGCTTTGAAATGAGTCATAAACAGATACTTAGCCAATTAATTTCAGATTTTGCTCACTAAACTTTAGTGAAATAGGGTTCTAAACTTTTTCATATTAGGCTATCTGCGACTCATGCTACCACCCCCGCAGCTGCCAGTCGATGCCAGCTTCCAAATGGGATTACCCAATGTTATTGACTAGCTTGATTAATATTTTGGGATTCGATGTGAACTGAAACATTGCGGCTGTTTTCTGATTCAAAACGTAAAGGAGCCTTGCTTTAATTTCATATTGTGTTAATAATACAGTTCTCGAACTAAGAATATTTTCGTGATTGCTATTGCAACTGAGCTCGGTTAGAAACAGACGTTTTCCCTAAATCAGCATCAGAATCACTTAATAGCAAAATGCATTGGATCGGTTTCATATCGTATACTTTAGCGAAAGTCATATTATTAGGATATTCTCGGGCATTAAGTTAACTATGACCTTAACTAAAGTATGCAATATGAAATCGATACATTGGTTGCAGTCATTTAAACGTTCACAACGAATATTCAAAGACTAATTGAAAAGCATACCGGCTTCAGCATTTACCAACGGTAACACTTTGATTATAAGCGCAAATGAGAAAGCGAGAAGCATTTCTCTGGAGAGCAGCGACATAGCCAGTGGGAGGAGAGGCGGCGTCCTCCACCGCCGATGCGTGCCACTGATGTTTTGCTATGCATGTGTTCCGTTAGGACGAGC
>NIUQ01004117.1:0-14856 GCA_002796945.1 Plectus sambesii
CTTCTTTCGATTCTTTCGACAGCTGTGTTTTCGGCATATCGAAGAAATATCACGAAATTCGCAAAAACGCTGAATATCGGCACGAAACTGAACAAAAAAATACAAAAAACAATACAAAAAAAGTTTGCTCCATTTTTTTTGGACGCTTGCAAAAGTTGTGTGTGCGCATGAAAGAGGGCAGAGCAGCGCCAGATTGAAATGATACGAAAAACCATTGATACCATCAGATAGAGGAGAAAAAATGCTATAAACTTGGGTTAAAACAAATATGAATAAAGCCGTGCATCAAAGAAAATTATTCGCAAATTAAAAAAGATTAAGCTCAGAAATGCTTGCTCCATTTTTTTTGGACGCTACTCTACGTTCATGTTTTATAATTTCCTGCCAATCGCCTTTGTTCTTCAATGAAATTCACCTATTCACAGATTTACAAGGAGAGCAAAACGGACGTACTTGACGAATGCGTCGTGCGATGAAGAAGTAGAGAACGGCACTGAGGAGAGGAGCAACGAGTCTGACGATCTGAATGTACTCATTATACCAATCGGCGTCCACGCCATGCGCCGTAAAGCAGTAAGACAGCGAGACGGGGATGCGCTTCGCGTAATATGTTATAGTGCCCGCCAATAACATATGCGCGGCGATGAAAACTGTCAACACAGAGAGCATCTTCCACCCGTAACTCGCCGTTTGCGTGAAGTAGCTCAATGGCCAGTAGACGGCGTACAAACGATCAATGTTGACGAGCAGAAGCATGTAGCTCGCAAAAGGCGTTGCCCAGTTAAATATGATGTTCCATAGCGCCCAGAAACATTGCCATTTGGTTATAAGGACGAATGCTAAAAGCGTTGGTTCATTAACGCGACCGCAATGTGGCACGAATTCGCTAGCTTTATTTCATGGTTGCACAAAGATATCATACCGTTCAAATCTGTACTCAGCAATATTATCCCTTTTCTTACTAATGGTATTCACTCTCCTCCACGCCAGAATCACATCTAGATTTGAAATCTTGAACATGTGGCAAAAAAAATTATTTGCTGCGTCTGTGCGGTTATTTTATAATGTAACATACTATAAATTATCTTATAAGTTTTCGACATCGAGTATGAGGGGACAAGGGTAAATGACTACCCTGCACAATAAAGGATAGCTGACAAAAGAGATCTCTCATTTTTCCATGCATAATGTAAAGTATTGATTGACTCTACCAACCTGTTCCGTTGTAGAGCAATATAGAGCGCATTATTTCAGATACGAACAATCCGAGTTCAACCATCACTTCTGTGAATGCCAGTCTGCCTATAATGATGTAATCTTTCTGCTGTCTCAACGTTCTTTGAAACAAAATAACTGCTACAGTCGCAGCGTTCAAGACCACCATTGCAAATCCTTGTGTCACGTTCACGGCGAGTGCGACTGGTTCTAGGTCCGGCACCCATTGGACGCTCGTTGTATTAGCCATTGATTTATGTTGAAATCATGCAGCTGCATTAAATAGGCCTTTGACACTTGGCGCTAAAATCAAGCTCAAAAGATTGAAAAAGGGCGTAGAGATGAATTCTGCGAATTGACATTACATTGAAGATTGATGAAGCACCGATGAAACCGGATAGTGAAATTCTCATAGAAGATATGGTAAAAAGGTTGACATTTGAAGTCATGATACATTTCTGTACAATAACGCTGCATATGTTCATTATTGTACTCACATTCTCACGTGAGTAATCTGAGAAACGAAGCAAATACTGTATCTATTTCGCTACCAAATCAATGCAATCAAAAGATACGCTATTTTAAATAATTATTTCTTTCTTCATTTGTCTATGACAAGGAACTCGACTGGTAGCGACACAACGGCAAACGGAACGGGGAATAGTGGACGTTCGATTTAAAGACCGTCGCCCCTACGAGTGGTTTCGCAGTGACACAAAGATCTACGATATATCTAGGGCTGCTGGAAGGCAGAAGTGGCAGTGAACGCGGCAGCTTATACAAAAATGGACAACGAACAATGGGCCAAATACATCATGCGGAGTGACGATCGCCGAGCAAACGAGGAAGAGGGAACCCTCACAGATGGTTGCGTGATGCAGTTAGCAATACTTCAGGCGCAAACTGGTTGGCAAAGGCACGAGACGAAGAACTTAGACTAAACTAGGAGCACCTTCGAAATGATTGTGATTGGATTTGTTAGATAAATAAATAATCTTTGACACATAAAGGATGCGTTCACTTGCAAAGGGCATGTTTTGAATGATTAGGAGCAAACTTTGTTACTATCACACTAAAATACTTTTACCTTCTCTGTTCCTCAGTTCATCAGAATTCACTTTTGAAGAGCAAAGATTAGTCTTCGACACTTTGGGACAGATTAAGTAGAGCGCCTTCCCGTTGCATCCACTATCGGCCATCAGTGAGTTACAATACTTAGATTATTACTTCAAAACATGTGCATTGGGAATCCTTTGACGCTGTAATTTTACAATCAACAACTACAAAGTTTAAGATTAGTAACATACCGTCATCAAACAAAAAATAATGAAAACAATTGATAATTAATACTTAGAGGCAAATGCGTGTCTCTTCTTGAAGCGACACTAAATTTACAAACAAACGTTT
This sequence comes from Plectus sambesii, assembly GCA_002796945.1. Taxonomy (NCBI): domain Eukaryota; kingdom Metazoa; phylum Nematoda; class Chromadorea; order Plectida; family Plectidae; genus Plectus; species Plectus sambesii. Next base: position 2,623 of record NIUQ01004117.1, read on the forward strand.
AATGATCATGATCATGCAAACAAGACATAAACAAATTTCAAGTTTTTTAACCGTATCGGTTTAGGCTAATGGTGATGCAATGGGGACACAGACCCTGCAGCGGGCGTCCAGGCAAAAAGAGTACTTCAGAAAATGTGGTTGAAGTCTGGAGGAGAATTTGCAGCCCAACTCGTCACCCTGGGATTCATCTATTGCACCGCAAGAGTGCACAGGAACTTGGCAACTCACGACGGCAGAAACTGGAACTCGTTTAAAATTAAACAAAATATTCTATCTATTGTCTGATTTGTCATATTCGACTGGAACACGAATATCATTGTAAGGAAAAACTTGTCGTCTCCTGGTTACATATCTGCATTCAGTTTGTTTTAATGGGGACCTGCAATAGTTGGATATTTTTGTATGAACGAATTATAAGAATATTTGGGGCACGAAATTTAATCATTCCCAGTTTTAACAAACTCTTTTACTACTTTATGTGGGAGCGCTATCCAGAAACCGATCAGTGTTTACTTTGACAATATATGCCCTAGGGATGTCGATGCAAATGCTGATTAATTTTGCGACCATTCTGCAGGAAATAAAGTCAGCTAATCTGGTTCGATATCGTTCTTAATGTTCATATTGATATTTAATGAAACTACTAGTTTCACGAAATGGAAAGCAATGGTTACGAAATGTGATGAATGGTGGTGTAAGCGTACTACTACGTATGAATAAGCAATAACATGAATTGTTCCATCTACTGCAGGAATGCCAAAAATCTCACGGCTAGAAATATGCGACAAAGACAGCTGAATGTTGCTTAGCACCTGAACTTCTTTTGGTGAACTAAAACGAGTTGTGAAGTCGCGTACTATTTCCCGTCGCGTAGTTCTGCGGCAGGGCTAACATCTCAATATACGACACTAAGAATCGTCGAAGCACGCTTTGTTATTGTTTTGCTCAGTCTGTCGTAAGCAAGAATGACGTGCGTGCGTGTTTACCGCGGCTTTGCGATTTCAAAATATTTAAACGGGCTATCTCCCTATTGCAACAGCCTGATGAAATCTTCGCCATAAATGCGTGTGGATGGTTCCACTACAGCACACTTCGCATAGGTTAGTCGCAGCGTGTGCTCGGGTTTACTACTGTTGACTAACCTTCCTCACTTTCGTGTACTTCTTTTGAAAATAAGGATAGCTTTTGCGTCATATTAGAGGGTAATCAACCTATCTGACAATAGTTTTAACTTTTTTTAAATGTTGCAGCAGCCCTTCAAGCGAGCCATCAAAATGGCGCACAAGACACAGGTCTCTCATTTTGTCTCAAATAATATGATCGCCAAACTGGATGAACACCGCCCTGGTCCAGATTATTCGGACTCGACCAAACGAGATCTGAACAAGATCGTCAATTCGAACAGCAATACAAGCGAGACGACTGCGGAATGGAATCAAGGTACAAACAGGACGGCAGAAATACAATTGGAGAAGTACTTCGATGGTGACGAGGAATGGAAGAATCTGCCTCAAGGTGCGAAGCGACGCTTTGGAGAACAAAGCGACGCTTGGAAAGGTATGCGCGACGACATAAAAGATAAGGCTCCTGGTCTTGCGAAGGAAGGAGACAATTTCTTCAATAAAGGAAACAAAATATTCTGAAAGCTTGTCTTAGACTCGCACTGTGGCGTGATACTTCTGCTAGCTATCTTGCGACCTTGCTAGAACCGTCACGCAGTCATATAATAGGACGTGAATTTCATGCTTATTTTGTGTTAAGAGATACCTTCTCTTTGTTTCGCTGTACACCTTGTTGATTTTGCTTGTTCTAATGCATTGATGCTAAATAAAGTCGCAGGAATGATTACTACCTGAGAAGACATCTTATCACTTTGCACAGAATTGCACAACTCTGCACGATATGTTTATTTTCCTGAACAGACTTGATTTAGCTTGTAAGTAACAGTGTGTCAATGTCCACAGCCAGTGGAGCACAAGATAAATGTGATTTAAAAAGTACTTTTTTTCGATTTTCCAATGTCTGAGTTTTCATTTTCTGTCAAAAAATCTTCCGAACGCGGTAATTGTGAAAAACCAAGATTTACCAAACCTAAACATTATTTTGCACACCCTGTATTTTGAGATGACTCTCTGACCTTGGGCGCGTTTGAAGACACGGTCAAATAAAGGGCGCTTTTTTTTGATTTTTTTCAAAAGTGATTTCCCCGAAAAACGAGTTTTCAGCAAAGAAGCATTCACGCATCTCAACGGCATTTGCAATAGGAAGTCTGGTGTTTTGCCAAATATGTTTTCCACCGACTCAAACTAGTATTTAAATGGTTCAGATTATTAGAAAATATGGGAAGCGAATGGACGTAGCCTAGCGTACAAGACTGTTTCGAATTTCGAACAGTGCTAGAGCAGGTCCCCCTCCTTGGGTGCATGCGTGTTGGGTGCATGTGTGTAATGATGCGACTATTACGAATGACTTACGAATGTCTACTTTTCAGTTTTCTATTAGTGGACAAAGAGCTCATTAATGTTGCAATATTCTATAGAAATTAAATACTATAATGAAGAATTGTTCAGCCGTAGCGATCCTATGAATTCAAAATTTTCTCCAGCGCAGGAGAGTGAGTCCACAATGGCCACTGTTGCCTCGTTACGTGCAAATAGACCTGACTCCTATGAAGATTATCGACATTTATCAATTTTTAATTTTGAGATAACGCTGTTCTGTGGAAGAAAATTTCGAATTCCAAAGAACAACGCGCCGTGACCCGGATGAAGATTCGGAGCGTTCAGTTCTCCATTCTAATGAAGATTATAGATCTGGGCTTCAGTTCTAATGAATATTAACTTCCGTGCTATTTATTTGTGCATACATTCTTTAATAATTAAATACTTCACAAGTCATTCGTAACGGTCGCATCGCAGCACACACAACACGCAAGTACTCGCGAGGGCCTGCTGTAGCGCTGACAGTAACTTAAATACGACAGGATTGATAGATAATTTTCATACGATTCTTATCATTTAAAATAATTTGGACTAATGAAATACTCGCTGGAGACTTTAAAAAACATTTTTTGGCAAATTATCAGACTTCATAGATCAAATAAAATTGGGGATCTTGAATGTTTCTATGTGAAAGCTCATTTTTCGAGGTACTTATATTTCATCGCATATAGCGGAATCCACTTGTAACCGATTTTGCTACTCTTCAGAGAGAATGCTTGAGAACTATTAGGATATCTGTGATTAAAAATTAGTGAAAATCGAATTAGTTCCGTAAAAACAATGAAATAACAAAATAATCAAATGAGCTTGCTCCCATTTTGTATTTCTTGAATTTGGTTAGGGCTACTGATGTTTATTATCAGTTAACAAGAGATAATATAAAAAAGTGACGTGAAAATATAAGCGATTATTAGTGCAATAGAAATTGCATAGTTAAGGATTCTTAGTGGAATTTTAATCGTAAAAGTACTGGATGTTTCAAATAATTTTCCGATTTTTGATTATGAATAACATGGCATAGATTTTGGTGCATTTGGTAAATTTCGACTTTTTCGACAAAAAACTAAATGACCCAAAATTAGGGGAGTTATTTTTTTACAATTCGATTTTTATGCCATGCAAAGTTAAAAGCGGTCCCCATTAAATCATTCTGGAAATTATTTGCTCTCGGGGATACTCCATAAAACTAGAGGCCACTCCTAAATTTTGGGTTGCTATCTTATTGTCAAAAAAATATTTTGAGCGCGAGGATTGTAAAAAAACCAAAATTTACCAAAATCCGGTCGGTCTATACACAGTTATTTAAACACAAAAATCGTAAATAATTTAGGACCGCCTCTCATAGCTCCATCATCGCCGATATGTACTTCTATATGACCAAAGGATAGGGTTAAAAGTTCATAGAACTTCTGAAGAGGCTATTTTGCGAATGTTTAAGTAAAATCAATTTATTAAAACGGTTTAATGAGGATTTTGGTTTTCTTTTACTTTTACTCTTTTCTTTTATTTCTGTCTTATTAAAGCCAATTTTCATTTTTAACTTTACTTTCGTTGAGCACATCCTGGTCTGGAACATGCTCGAAAGTTCCAAAACGTGCGCGAACTTATATACAGGGTGTTCAGAAAAAATGTGGATATTCTTTTCTGAATACCCTGTATACGACTGAGTATGATAGAAAAGTAACATTAGACACTCCATCTATAGTTCTGCTGCCGAAAAATTTGCAACAATTATTCCATGTTGCTTAACAACTGAACTCTTTTGGTAAATTGTAACGACTAGTAAGGTCGCATACCATATCTCGTCGCGTGGTTTTGTAGCAGCGATATCCCCTCCTTATGCAGCGCTGTGAATCATCGAGGTGCGCTCTGTTATTGTTTGCTCATATTTCTCTGTCTTAAGCGCGATAGCGCGTGTGCCTGTTTAGCGTGACTTTGTAGTTTCGAAAAATTTCGAATGGGGCTATCTATTGCATCAGCTTGACGAAGTCATTGTAAGAAGCGCGCAGGGGTAGCTGCTTTGCGTCCTCACTTTGCTCAAGTCAATCGCAGTCGATTGTTTTTCTGGATTGTCGTATACAATACTGCCGCTGGGATAATTTCTTCAGCATACAACAGGTAATCCACATTCGTGACAACGTTTAAAACTTTTTCTATGAACGTTACAGCGGCACTACAGGCAAGCTATTGATGGCCAACGGCATACATAACTCTCATTTTGTGCCATGGGAAATGATCGACAAATTTGACCAAAACCGCCTTGGTGGACCTTACTCTGAGGAAACTTGGAAAGAAATACGTAACATCGTCAATTCGGACTACAATACGAGCGAGACGACTGCGGCGTTTAATAAACGCATGAACCGTAACTCAGAAATTGAGTTGAAGAACTACTTCGATGAAAAAGAGGGATGGGAATGGAATAAATTGTCGCCAGGTGCGCAGCGACGCTACAGAGAACAAAGTGACGCTTGGAAAGATATACGCGATGACTTGTACGAAGTAGCTCCTGCTCTTACCACGATAGGAGACAACTTCTACAATAGAAGAAATAAACATTTCAAATAGCCAAGAAAGTAAAATCACTCAAAATTATTTAATTCTGAGTGAATATCTCAGGCTCGTACTGCTGCATGGTACTTGAGCTCCATTGCGACCTTGTTAGGAACCGACATTTAGGCGGAATATGGATGCACTTGTACCAATCCGGAGTGCATAATGGCTGCGAAGCCTTTTAGCCTTCTTATATGCTTTATGGAGATATTTTATAGTACGTGATTATTATGCTTGCTTTGCGTTAAGAGATATTCTTTCTCTGTTTCGCTGTACGCCTTGTTCATTTTGCGTATTTCAGTTCACTGATCCTGAATAAAGTACAGATAATTGAATTTACTTGTGAAGGCATGGTATCACTTTGCAAACAATCCCACAACTATGGCTGATTTATTTCGGATTTCGGACAGAGATCGTTTCGTTTGTTAGTGAAAGCATATTCCAACTTCCACAACTGATGGACACGAATGAAAGGAGAAATACAAATAGAGAATTTTCGTTTTTCACAATACATATTTTCGTTGCGGTTGCGGCGAAACAGTAAAATCCATCTTGATTATCAATGTACTAGAAACAAGACATTTTTGTTCTGTTAAATAAAATAGTTCCGCTCAAGTAATAGAATATACGATATAGTTTGCAACTTGCTAAGTGGCATGATCAGATGGTGAGAGAAGGGAAATGAAGAGTTGCTTGTTGATGGGTGGCTCATGAGAGCTGAGTGGAGGCTGATATCAGCTTTGACATAGTCCATGATTTCAGTAGAAGAACTAGCAACACTCTGGTGTGCTGGCGCGATCTCGGACGCTGCGTTGATTTGTATCACTTGCTTTTTGCTATCTTCGTCTGGACGTCGGACATCATGGTCGGCGGTCAGTCAGTTTCCAATTGTAGCCAGTTAGGTATCCTCAGAGTAGCTGCGCTCAAATATCGCCAGCCTCTACCCTTCTCCCTCCTTTGGGAAAGATGGGACATTCAGTGCGGCAGTAACACTGGGCAGCGAAGGACAGTGGAAAGCGGGTGTGGTATCACTCGTCCCTCCTGAAAAGGGAAGTGGTTGCAACTTTCAATTGTGAGGTGACAGTATTTTTCAAACTGTAAGATATGACAAAGAGCCAAATGAATTATTAAGTCCCTTATCCACCAAGAAGACGTTTTCTAGGAAGCTCTCAGATATTTTCAGATCAGATTTCTTATTTGACAAAGATCGGGTTTGTTATGTTCACGAAAGATTTTTGTGTGAACTAAGCCTAATAACACGCTCTGAGCCTGTTGGGTCTCAACACGATTGCCTTGCGAAGTCGATCGGGACGCGAAGAATGGTTTGCACGCCCAGTGATCTCTAGCCTCAACACTACTGGCGTACTTTGCCATCCGAAACGAGCCGCGGTTTTGTTGGGCGTGGCGATCGTCATCATCTTGACGCAGAGGTGCAAAATTACCAGAAGATAATCATATTAAAATGTTCAGTCGAGTACTTTTGCTTCTTCTGCCTTCGATAGCATTCTGTTTCGACGCCGTCGTCTGGTCGTCAGGAGATGCCATCGATCGGTAGGTTTTCATGAGTTCAAAGCAGTGACGTGTACGCTTCGAGTGAGAAAGTTCTCTAAAACCTGGCCCGAATAAAGCATGACTGTTGAGGAGAAACATGTAAATTAGACCATCATTGCGAATGAACGTTGTTTTTTTGACATTTCGCCTGTAGTCCAACGGCATCGTGATAATGGGTAATAATTTTTGGTCTCTCAGAGACGTGCTACTTCTGTGGCTGTTCTTAACCAGCAGACATGTTAATTGAGCATGCTGTTGAATAAATGGATTATGAGAGAGTTCTCTTTCCATCGAAAACATTGAAATTGAGGCTATATTTCCGGCGCAACGCTAATTCATTATTCGGCGACCGCTGTTATTCATGCTGCGTCTTTCTGCCTCTTATAGCCGTATTTCGAAGCCAAATATCACGGCTGTAACAGCGAAGGAGGTTTTAATATTTCTGAGTTGAGGCTCCCCATTCTTGTTAGCACATATTTTGTTAATATTGAATTTGATCTTCTGGTTTCATTTCCAACCATCTTTCCCCAACAGTCCTCACCACTTAATGTATTTCATATAGTATATACTATCGGCAAACCTTACTAATACTATTACCTATGTCGCTTTCTTTGACCGATACTACAACCAATTACTTTGACCTTCCAACGTAATTTGAACAGGGAGTGAACAAATGTAATTAGTTTATAAGCGTAGCAAACTGCTGTCACTTCCGCTTAACTGTCGGACCGGCCGATTATGATATTATAAAAACGAATAATGGATATTATGATGAATGATACTGTGATAATGGATGACTAATGTCATTGCAGGAAGTCACCGCCGGCGTTGTCGAAGCTTATCGAGTCGGCGACGTTGGAGAAGCCGCTGGTGCTATTCGTGCTGAAGAACTTCCAGCTGGCCGACTTTAGTAAACACGCCAACGTCTATGGCGAACCGGACAAGGCAACCAAGGGGCTCAAGGTACTGTTCACCTTTTCTTTTCCATTCCCACTTTCCTTCACTAGACTTGATCCCCTTGCTCTCTCGCTGATTTCTTTTGTTAAGAACCATTTCAATGGATTAATTGATTATAATTCATTAAATTGCTTGATAGAGCCAATGTTTCAATGCGTCACTACTTTCATAGAACCATCATCTGACATCTCGGTGGACTCATCATTTTGCTTTCCTCGTTCAATAATCCATCTCGTTCGAATGTGATCTTTTGAAGAGGCAACAAAAAACCAAAGATCAAAGAATAAAAACATTTTGACCGCTTCTTCTGACACTAAGAGCATACAGAGATTACGGAAGGGAGGAATGCAGGACTATTCGGTACTCTGAGTGGAAAGAAATCCAATAATTTCCGGAATAAGGAAGGGAGGAATCTTGGATTATCCAAAATTACCGAGTCGCGAGGCGAACGCGGGGGAGATTTCGATAATCCCAACGTGAATTAAGAGTGTATATACTGTAAGGCGAGAAATTATTGGGTGGTATTAAATTTGGGTGAATTGGGCGATCCGGTCGATCACCCAAGTTGAATCCTGTTCCATATGTTTACTCTTATAATATCACTGAGTCAAACCGATTAGTTACCCAAGTTAGGTACTGTGAAGCAAAAAATTACTGGATGGGACTGAATTGGAGTAAATTTAGTGGTTCGGCCCACTACCGAATTGGTCCAACTTGGCCAGTCACCCAAATTAATTACCACCCCATATTTCTACCCTTACAGTATTCGCTGTTTGTTTCAGAAGTGGATCGTTAGTAGCAAAGGCTATGCGGCGGAATGGCTGGACGAACCGGCGCAGCTGCCGGCCGGCAAGTATGTCGAGTACAAAGGCGAGTTGGCGGCTCTGACGGAGCAGCCAGTCGTCCTTGTCAACGTCGATTCGTTCGCCGTCATCGACGATCTCGCTGACAACGTCCTTCAGTCCCTCGACCGTCCCTACACCGCTGTCCTTACTGGTGAAGACGCGCTGACCACACATGCGGTACATTGATGACTCATCCGACTCTAAAGCTATGAACGGGCATGGGGGAATTACTCGTCCCTGAAAGCTGGTTTTGTCCTCATTTCTAAAACTCAACTTAATAATTTACTCAACTCTTCGTTTAAAATTTGAATAAATAGCGTTTCAGATTCAAAAGCGTGTTGTCACAAGCGATATGAGAGGCGAAGTGAGAGCATCCAGCAGCCGGGATGCTCCCACCGGCAGCGGCCAACTTTTCCCTATCATCGCCCCCTCTGAAAACACATCAAGTTGTCTTCTTTACTTGGGTCAGATTGCAGTGATGGTAAGCTTCATTTTTTGACTTTTGCATTTCTTGTGAAAAGATTTTAAAACTGCGACCTGTAGGTGTTCAATTGCACGCATCAATACGAGAGCTGTCGAGCTTTCCCGAAAATGAGCCCTGCAATAATCGCTTTCTGCATTTAGCAGGAATCAGAAAAAATTTTGGTTGCTGAGCTTTAAGTTACGGCTACGAACCAAAACGTTATTTTATTGTTCCTGAGAAGAAAATTGCGAGTGCAGTTTGCTTACCTACCGTGCCACATGGGCTTCTGTCCCTGGTTGACAGCTTGGAAGCTAGCTTACTGTCGTAGATCCCCCCAGAAGTCGTGCAACTTACATTTTATGGCAGTTGCGCGCGAAACTTTGCTTTTCTTTACTTCGCTAAAATTTAGTTCAGTCTCAGAATGTCATTCTAAGTGTATAAATGCGCATCCTTGAATAGTCGACATGAGAACTTTTTAGTGGACACTTCACTTCGAGCATTTCTATTGATAGTTTATTGATATTTCGCAGTTTCACTGACGTTACACATTCTGCTGCAGGTGTATCTACCGAATGGCAAGGGTGACAGAAAACTGAGCACCACTGTGATCAAGAACGGATCTTATGAGTTCACTGGCCCCGCCTGTAAGAATGCTTCGATGGCCCTCAACGGAACCGATGCCTTGAGGTAAAGCAGTTCCCACAATGAAAACCGATAATAGCGCGCGGATCGTATTGGGGTGACAAGCACCTATCGTCAAAATTTTTCGATGAGGAAGAAGAAATCTTGGATTGAATAAGGCAAACTATTTCGAAAGTCGATAACGCTTCTCTCTTTCAATTTGCGCGCGTACAAACTAAGAAACGATTTTTATTCTTGGTGTGAGACCAAAAGCGATCTCATCTTCGTCAACTACGGTGCCTGGCGAGATTTCTTCTTCCTCGTTAAGATGTTTTGATGGCAACAACAGTACGAAAAAAGGGTAAAAAGGTTAGCATCGCCATGTAAAATGTAAGGGCGTCTGAGCAGCGTAAGGAGGTTGTGCTCCAGTGTTTTCTAGGGTGATGCTCACTTTTTCGTACTGTTGTTCGACGTTAGTGTCGGCGCCTACGTCTCGATACACCGATATCGCGCGCGGATAAATTTAGACAATGTTGGAATTTTTTCGCTCAGTCGGCGACGGTTTCTGTTGCCCTCGCCCAGTGTTCCCGATATCGTACTATATCTTGCTACTACGCATCTTGCTCGCGTGGTTGTTTTAGTGTTTATTCATTTTATAAAACATTAAGGTGTACTCATCGATTGCTTAGTGACATCGTCAAACAGTCGTTTAGCGTATAAGTTGAGTGCGGTTGGAAACTTTAACCGAGAAATTTAAAAAAACTCTAAATAGGCCTTTAAGACGTTGACTTTCTTTATATTTTTCCTCTGTAATGCACTTATTTCGACGTAAACAATTACGATCATCGCAGTCAACATCATTTATGCTCATATGCCTTTTTCCGCATTAATGTGAACGTTTTTCCAATTCAACAGGATGTTTTAAAATTCAAATAAATATGAAAAATATCCTTTTTGAAAAGTGTCCTTGCCCAAGTGGAAATGGTATATATTTAGGCCGATATGTTGTTTGACTCTGATCGCCCTTTAAAAGGGGTTGGGGATGGGCGGCTATGCAACCGCAGAATTCACCTTGCTAATCACACTCAATTTTGTCATTATTGCAGCTACCAAATCACCATGACTAAACTCCCTACGGACACCCCGGATTTCACCGTGAGCCAACTCGAATTCAGGTAGCATATCCATTTAGTTTTTTGAATAATTCATCTCCCTGTTGACCTTTCAGGCTCAGCGCAAGGAAGACCGCAACGGGCTACTGGTTGTTGAACGATATTGATAGTATAACAATCGAATTGAAGCCCAATGGAACTAAATTCTTGAACGGCATCACGCCAGCTGGCGTCACCGAAATTAAAACGGTTTGACATATTCAGATTTGAATCAAGGGCTTAACCCCTCGTCCGTCGCGCGCGATTGCGTTAAGCCAACAATTCTAGCACCGGGGCTGGCAGAACTCTACAGACTCTCCCCTTAAAAACTATTACCGCCGTGAGAAGCAAAACGTTTGGCATACTCTGTTTCACGATGAACGCGAATATCACTCAAAGTGTGAATTCTGAGAAAATTGCCAAGATTGAGGCTGTAAAGGGCTGATTGATATCATGTCTAAAAGAAAGCATTAAGGACCAATCTGGGTGGGTTAGGCTAGCCACAAATTTTTCAGCTAAGTAGCGACTCAAGACATGTATCATCAGTGAAACTGTCGTTTTCATTATTACATTTGAATCTGCGAACAATTTTAATGATTATAATGATATGAAATGATTATAATCGTATTTTCTTAGTCAATACCAAGAAAGTGAAATGTTCTCCCCGTAGCGATAATGGCTAATAGCGTTGACCTCGCAGCGAACATGCTCAGTTTAGAGTGAACACTAGGTGTGCTGTTTTCTGCGGCTCTTTATTGCTGACTAAGAAATGTTGACTAATTGCTGCCGACGCAGTGTTGACTGGTAGCGTTTGCAGCTCACAGGATCAGGCATGGCGTCAACGAAGAGCTGGGGGGTGGTGTCGGTGCCCACCTACTCGTACGCGTGCACGGCCACGCCCACCGCCTGGACCTCTCAGCTCACGGTCAATGGTAACACGAACATCAGCGGCCTTCCCAACAAAGATCTCAGCAAGGTTCAAATGGGCATCGCACTCGGCCAATTCCAGGTTTGTTGTTTTCATCGTCAAATACCATCGTTCACTTCCGGTGCGTACGTCCGTTCGTACGTTACGCCTTTTTTGGTTGTTGAAATCGCGCTCTTGTTTTACTCAGCTAGTTTACATATGAATGCGTGAAAACATTTTGCAAGTCTATTGTGATTAATAACATTTTATATGTGAAAATCTGGTTAAACTGCTGTTTAGAACTTTATTTCACCTGAACTCTCTATACAACTTCCTCTTTAATGAGGACCCTTTTCAGTTCAAATGACTACAACTGAGTAATGATCGAAGAATGCTGACTTTAGATGTGTTGTTTCAGATTCAACCGTTTGGCGTAACGTATTATAAGTTCAGCAGGAACGTGGACGACTGCGTGCCGACGTTCAGCGTGGGCTCATGGATGGGCATAGTGGTCGGGTTGATCTTCTTGGGCGCCTTCCTGTTCGCCATGACCATGCTCAACAGCGTCCAGACTATGGACCGATTTGATGATCCCAAACAGAAACAGATCATCATCAACTTCAAGGAGTAGATTGTCCCCTTCAACCCTCCCTCCTCCCCCAGCGCACAATTTAATTGCTGATTA